>JAODGE020004183.1:0-12838 GCA_027574965.2 Ecitophya simulans
TAAAAGTAATTATATAATTAAAGCGAACAACTAATCTTGCTCTGCCTTACCGAAACGTGTCATTCGCGGATATGTTGTGGCGCTTGTACTGATTTTGGGCCAATTCATGTTCATTTACTGTATCATAAAGTTATTTCAAGGCGATTTTAGGATGTGGAGCGCGATTCTTAATGTGATGGGACACGGCCCATTGGCAAATTAGGCTTCCTAAGGCGTCTGTGGCCCATTGTCGGATTGCTGTGTGTGTCTCGGGAGTCGATTATAAATGCAAATGTTTGTAATTGGTATGGTGGTGACTAATTTTAGTACATTTGTGCTAAAATGATTTGTTTTAGGACGGGATGGAATGCTTCAACGTTGTGTTCTCGGCAATTCAACCAATTTCTTCCTTTGAGCGCGCTTTATTTATTGTGTTTATAGTTTCTATTTCCAATGCGTAACATTCGTTTACGGTTGTTTCTTTTCATAATGACTGCGGAATCAGTGGCTACAAGTTATGGAATTGAGTCTTAAGCTTCAATAGAGTTCCTGAGGTTCCAGGAGCTTGGTTAGTTGCAAAGGTGAATTTCTGTATTTGGTGTTGTGGTTACTGCTTTTAGCACATGCATACTGAAATTACTTGTTTTAGGGCGTTCAGAAAGTTTCGTCATAGGGTATGCATCAATTATAGCCATTTATGGAAGTTTTGTTTTGTTCAACGACTGCGCATCAAGTGAGGCTTTTTAGATATTGATTATTAGATACCGATTTCCGAGTGAATTGTAACACCTGCTTACAGTTCTTCGTTGTCAATATGGCTGGTGACTTGTAGTTTCCTGAAAATTCGTTAATTTATTGATACGTTTTATGAATTATATTAATATTAAGGGTTGAGTTTAGGTGTGTAATATTTGTACCGTAAAATTGTTTCTTTTTATACTTATTATTAACTATACATTAAATTATACGATTATACATGTACAAATGTGCAGGTTAGATTAATATGTTCTCTTAAATTCTTCAATACTGGTTTTAATTTGGATAGTTGGGGGTTTGGGGTAGTTGGTGCAATTAGTACAAGAAAATTTACCAGTCACACTTTTGAAACTCTGATGGCGTGAAGTCCCAATCGATTTTCTTGGTCTTCATAATATGAGAAAACACATGTGCGGACATTTTGGGCGTTCTAGTCCTTTCGGGATTATTGAAGTCCACATTATATAGACCATACCTTTGGCTAAACATGAGAACACAAAGTGATACTTTTTTAATTTGCTACAAAGATTAAACTTACGTATAACCGCGGCGCCATTCAAAGTTATCCATAAAACTCCAGGCGGTGTAGCCAGTTACGTTACATTTGCTTTCATGAATGGCTTTCAGGACTTGCTCGAGGTACAACTAAACGTCGGCACAAATAAGTAGTAATTTTTACAAGACTATGTTCGTACTTACATTGTAATATTTAACACGTCCGCAATCCTTGAGTGGTGCATCCTGTACATCGGCAAAGCCGTTCTCGGTGATGATAACTTCTGGATTGTCGTAGTTGTCTTTGATCCATTCCAAGGTTTTTCTCAAACCCCAAGGAACGACCCACAACCAATCAGCGGCAGATGGCTCCCAGTTAGGATCGATTGATAATTCAATTCCAACATCATTAGAATGAGATGGCCGGTTTTGATCTTCGTGAGAATTTGTCGCTAATCGGGTGGTGTAATGATTGAGACCGTAGAAGTCTGCCGAGCCTCGAATGATTTCAATCTCTTCTTTGCTGAAGTATGGCAGTCTTGATTTGGCGAAACCTTCTTCTTTACTGAATCGATCGACGCGTTCTCGGAGCATTGCTGGGTAGTCTCCGTTTTTGGAGTAGATTGCATTTGCAAACCAACCCCACTTTAAGAAGAATTGGACGACAATAGAACTAAAAGTACGTAACAAGCAGCGAAAAACTTACAAACATTGTATTACCGCGATGAGCTGCTTCTTTGTCTTCCGCCGAATCCGTTTTCGGGTTGAACCACACGTTGTCAATAGTAAAACCAACCCTACCATCTTGACTACTCTTGAATTGATCCTGATACATTCTGTAAGTTCTACCATGAGCAATCAGCAAGGTGTGCGTGCACCAATATCCACCCATTTCCCGGTTACGATGAGCTGGTGCCATTTCACCAGAAGCGTATCCTTGCTCGCAGATCTGGTGGGGTTCATTGAATGTGATCCACTCTTTGACGCGATCTCCGAAAGATGAGAAAACCACTCGCGCGTAGTCGACAAAGAAGTCCGCCATTTTAGGATTGGGCCACCCGCCCAACTCTTCCAAATTCTGCGGTGTATCCCAATGGAACAACGTGACCATTGGTGTGATACCATTGGCAATCAATTCATCGATCAATTCGTTATAGTATCTGACACCGTCTGGGTTGACTTCATACGCAAATCCTCGAGGAAGCAAACGGGACCACGACAGGGAGAATCTGTAGAAGTTCACTCCTAAGTCTTTGAGCAGTTGGACATCCGTCTTGGTTTTATGGTAGGCATCGCAGGCGATGTCCCCGGTGCTTGCGTCATCGGTGGAAGGCGGGATTTGGTGAGTTAGAGTGTCCCACACGTTTGGTCCTTTGCCACTTTCGTTCCATGCACCCTCAATCTGATAAGAGGCTGTTGCCACACCGAATCGAAAGTTTTCCGGGAAGACGTATCCATTTTGCAGATTAGCGTGACTAAAGAAACAAGCCAAGTATGATTTTATTTGTTGTTTTATCGGTTGCAGGAATAACGTACCTTGATGCAAATGCACAGAACGCAAATAGTACTAATATCGATTGCATCCTTTCAGTTAGTGCAAACCAGCTATCTAACTAAACTGATAATTCGTCCGACCGATTTTATACGTCATTAATAGCGATACTTAATGATAACACCTCTCAAATACTCTCATAGAATGTTTTCACACTACTTCTATTCCAGATATTTTGCTCGGTCGAAATATTGACTATTTTCGAAAGATCAAGTGTTTTTGCGGTAACTATCTACAGGACATATTAGCAATGATAGGCACTTAATCTTTACTCAATACAGTCGCACTGATTGAAACGTGTCTACGTTTTATTTAATGCTTCGTTGCGTGTGGCAGCAACAGGATTATTTAGGGAAATGCGCGGATCGGTCTTATAAATAATCATGAGTGGTCGTTTGATGTGTTTGACTGCTATTTCAATACAACACAACAATGCACACTTGATATGAAGTTATGGACCTTGCACTTAATTATCGTTCTGTTGTGTACTGGAATGAACCTCGCTTGGGATGTAATTTTAACATGTACATACTGAACGTAATTTAAAGATATTAAAATCTACGACTTTGAGTGATACAAACACAACAATCGGCTACATAAGTAACTTATTGCGTGTTTCTAAATAATTGTTGAACTCCTGTGAAATTATAATAGTTTAAGTCTACACGTAGAAGATTTAAAAATTGAAAGCCTACAATATTTTTCTTAATTTATCAAACTCGTATATATTTTCGGTTCTTTGGGAGTCGGTGGGAGTGGTAAAGTTCTATATATGGTACTCTAAATGATAAATGTAGACTAAAATCATTTGTTTTAGAACGTTGAGAAACACACATCACCACAAACGCACATCAAATGAAAGTACTATTGGACTCTGATATCAAAATGAATTTTACCATTTGTTTACGGTTCATTTATTTTGATATCACCGGTGATCTGTGGTTTTATGAAAATTGATCATCTTCAAGCCTTATAGTATCGGGGATGTGGGTTCACATAACAAATATGTTTTTACTTATTGACAATATTTTATCGTAAATTCTGCGCTAACATAAACAAGTAGGTTTAGCCAGTTGGTGCAATTGGTGGAGGAACCTTTACCAGTAACACTTTTCAAACTCTGACGGCGTGAAGTCCCAATCAATTTTCTTGGTTTTAATGATATTGGTAAACACACGTGCGGACATTTTGGGCGTCCTGGTCCTTCCGGGATTATTGAAGTCCACATTATATAGACCAAATTTTTGACTAAACCAAAGAACGCGGCGTAACACCTTTTTAATTTGCCACAATAATTAAACTTACGTATATCCACGGCTCCATTCAAAGTTATCCATAAAACTCCAGGCGGTGTAGCCAGTTACGTTACATTTGCTTTCATGAATGGCTTTCAGGACTTGCTCGAGGTACATCTAAACGTCGGCACAAATAAGTTGCAATTTGTACAAGAATATGTTGGTACTTACATAGCCATATTTAATACGTTCGCAGTCCCTAAGTGGTGCATTCGGTCCATCGGGATAGCCGTTCTCGGTGATAATAACTTCTGGATTGTTGTAGTTGTCTTTGATCCATTCTAAGGTTTTTCTCATTCCCCAAGGAACGACCCACAACCAGTCAGCGGCAGTTGACTCCCAGCTAGGATCGATTGAGAATATATTTCCGACATCATTAGTATAAGATGGTGGGTCTTGACTTTCATGAGCGTTTGTCACGAGTCGGGTGGTGTACTGATTGAGACCGAAGAAGTCGGCCGAACCTCGAATGATTTGAATCTCTGTTTTGCTAAAGTATGGCAGTCTCGATTTGGCTAAACCTTCTTCTTTACTGAATCGATCGACGCGTTCTCGAAGTATTTTTGGGTAGTCTCCGTTCTTGGAGAAGATTGCGTTTGCGAACCAACCCAACTTTAAGGAGAATTGGACGATAATACAACTAAAAGTACGAAACAGCCATGGAAAGACTCACGCTCATTATATTCCCGCGATTAGCTGCTTCTTTATCTTCCGTAGAATTTGTTTTCGGGCTCCTCCATGTATGGTCGATAGTAATACCAATTCTGCCACGTTGCGTACTCTTGAATTCATCCTGATACATTCTGTAAGTTCTACCATGAGCAATCAGCACGGTGTGCGTGCACCAATAACCACCCATTTCACGGTTGTGATGAGTTGGAGCCATTTGGCCCGTGGCGTATCCTTGCTGGCAGATCTGGTGGAGTTCATTGAATGTGATCCACGTTTTGACGCGATCTCCGAATAAGGAAAAAGCCACTCGTGTATAGTCGACAAAGAAGTCCGCCATTTTAGGATTGGGCCACCCGCCCAAGTCTTCCAAATTCTGCGGCGTATCCCAATGGAACAACGTGACCATTGGTGAGATACCATTGGCAATCAATTCATCGATTAGTTCGTTATAGTATCTGACGCCGTCTGGGTTAACTTCATACGCTAAACCTCGAGGAAGCAAACGGGACCAGGACAGGGAGAATCTGTAGAAGTTCACTCCTAAGTCTTTGAGCAGTTGGACGTCCGTCTTGGTTTTATGGTAGGCATCGCAGGCGATGTCCCCGGTGCTTGCGTCGACAGTGTACGGCGGGATTTGATGTGTTAGAGTATCCCACACGCTTGGTCCTTTACCGCTTGTGTTCCATGCTCCTTCAACCTGATAAGAGGCTGTTGCCACGCCGAATTGGAAGTTGTTCGGGAAGGCGTATCTAGGTTTTGGAAATGTGCGACTAAAGAAACCAACAAAATATGATTTTATTTGGAGTTTTATCGGTTGCCGAAAGAGCGTACCTTAATACAAGTGCACACTGTGCAAATATTATTAATATTGATTTCATCCTTTCAAACAAGCGGTCGAACTAAATGTATGAACACTTCAACCGTATTTATATCTCATTAGTAGCATTATTCAACATATCTCAAATATTTAAAGTTTACATTTCTCAAATACTCTTATGAATTGTTTGCACTTCTATTTTAGATACTTTAATCTACCCACATTTTCGCATGGTTTTTGCAGATATGTGAAAGTATTCTATGAAAATGAAATGTTTTTGCGGAAAATTGGTACATAATTTTTACTCAATACAGCTACCGTTTGATAGTTGTCTAATTCGTATTGAATGCCTTGTTGCGTGTATCTGCAACAGGATTATTTACGGAAATGCGCGGATTGATCTTAAACACAATCATGCGTTTTATGTGTTTGCATGCTATATTAATGCAACACAACCACATTCACACTTGATATGAAGTTATGGACTTTGCATTTCATTATCGTTGTGTATACGTCATTAGGTACAGAAATGTAGCTTGAATGGGACGTAATTTGAATAATGAAATAAGGAATTTATTTTTAAAATACGGCTATATAAATATCTCACGAATGCTTGAAACAAAAATGTAAATAAATGATGTTGGGTGGGATAATATAACGGCCATTTTACGTCAAACCGAACTTTTTTTTCGATCTCGTCGATTCTTTTCAAATTTGGTGTGCCTATTATGTTTTGATCTCTCGAGACCACGAACGCGTCTCTTCGTCCTAACATAGCAAAATGTATTGACGCGTCGCGTGAATATTATTTATTATCAGTTTATGGTAAAAATGTCTACACTCTGGAATTTTTACTGTTAAATAAAAAAAGTCATTGAAGTACGCTGGTATTTTTTCAGATTATTTTAAAATGGGGAACATTTAGAATTATTGACTTAAATGTTTAAACAATACAATAACTATTATAAATACCTTTTTTCTTAAAATTAATTACACTATAAAATGTGCTGTTTAATAGTCCTACATAAGGGCATGTATAGCATATATTTGTTTATTTACAAAACTTTAAACCGCTATAATTCCTGAATTTTTTTTAAAAGCAATTTGTAAAGAAAGCTAAAATATGTGAAGAAGTTTTACGTCGAATGGCTGATAAGTGCGTTTGTTTTAAATAATGGTGCAATAATAATAATAATATTTTAAGTCTACAACTTTTTAATTAATTTATCAAACTCTTATATAATTTAGGTTCTTCGGGAGTTGGTTGGAATGGTAAAATAATCATTTGTTTTAGATCACTAAGAAACACACATATAAAACGCACATAAAATGAGAGTACTATTGAGTTCTGATATCAAAATGCTTTTGAACATTTATTACGGTTTTATTAAATTTTAATATGCCAGGTGTAAATTTACGAACCAAAATGTGCATTATTTCGTGTGCATTTTATGTTAAAGTTGTGTTAATTTTTATAGGTAGGTTAGCTAGTTGGTGCACTTTTCAAAGTTTGGTGGCGTGTAGTTCCAATCAATTTTCTTGGTTTTAATGATATTGGTAAACACATGTGCGGACATTTTGGGCGTCCTGGTCCTTTCGGGATTATTGAAGTCGACATTGTATAGACCAAATTTTTTACTAAACCAAAGAACGCGGTGTCACACTTTATTAATTTGCCACAACAACGAAACTTACGTATATCCATTGCTCCATTCAAAGTTATCCATAAAACTCCAGGCGGTGTAGCCAGTTACGTTACATTTGCTTTCATGAATGGCTATCAAGACTTGCTCGAGATACAACTAAACGTCGGCACAAATATGTAGTAATTTTTACAAGACTATGTTGGTACTTACATTGTAATATTTAACACGTTCGCAATCCCTAAGTGGTGCATCCGGTGCATCAGCGAAGCCGTTCTCGGTGATAATAACTTCTGGATTATCGTAGTTGTCTTTGATCCATTCCAAGGATTTTCTCAAACCCCAAGGAACGACCCACAACCAGTCAGCGGCCGACGGCTCCCAGTTAGGATCGATTGATACTTCAATTCCTACATCATTAGGATGAGATGGTCGGTTATTATTTTTATGAGAGTTTGTCACGAGTTGGGTAGTGTAATGATTGAGACCGAAAAAGTCAGCCGAGCCTCGAATGATTTGAATCTCTTTCTTGCTAAAGTATGGCAGCCTTGATTTGGAGAACCCTTCTTCTTTACTGAATCGATCGACACGTTCTCGAAGCATTGCTGGGTAGTCTCCGTTTTTGGAGTAGATTGCATTTGCAAACCAACCAAACTTTAAAAAGAATTGAGCGACAATTGAACTAAAAGTACGAAACAGCGATGGAAAAACTTACAAACATTATATTACCGCGTTGAGCTGCTTCTTTATCTTTCGCAGAATTCGTTTTCGGATTATTCCACAAATGGTCAATAGTGATACCAACTTTACCACCTTGCTTACTCTTGAATTTATCCTGATACATTCTGTAAGTTCTACCATGAGCAATCAGCAAGGTGTGCGTGCACCAATATCCACCCAATTCCCGGCTATGATGGGCAGGAGCTAGGACACCAGAAGCGTATCCTAGCTCGCAGAGTTTGTGGGGTTCATTGAATGTGATCCACTTTTTGACGCGATCTCCGAATAATGAAAACACCACTCGTGTATAGTCGACAAAGAAGTCCGCCATTTTAGGATTGGGCCATCCGCCCAACTCTTCCAAATTCTGGGGTGTGTCCCAATGGAATAATGTGATCACTGGTTTGATACCATTCGCTAACAATTCATCAATCAATTCGTTATAGTATCTGACGCCGTCCGGGTTAACTTCATGCGCAAATCCTCGAGGAAGCAAACGGGACCACGACAGGGAGAATCTGTAGAAGTTCACTCCTAAGTCTTTCAGCAGTTGGACATCCGTCTTGGTTTTATGGTAGGCATCGCAGGCGATGTCCCCGGTGCTTGCGTCAATAGTGAAAGGCGGAATTTGGTGAGTTAGAGTGTCCCACACGTTTGGTCCTTTGCCACTTGCGTTCCATGCACCCTCAATCTGATAAGCGGCTGTTGCCACGCCGAATTCGAAGTTTTTCGGAAAGGTGTATCTATTTTTGGGACTTGCGTAACTAAAGAAACCAACCAAATATGATTTTATTTTTTATTTTATCAGTTGCAGGAATATCGTACCTGAATGCAAGTGCACAGAATGCAAATTGTACTAATATCGATTTCATCCTTTCAAACAGCTCAAACGCGCTGTTAAACCAAATTCATGAACACTCTAACCGTATTTATACCTCATAGTAGCGACATTTAACATATCTCAAATGTTTACAGTTAACATTGCTCAAATACTCCCATAACTTGTTTCTACGCTACTTCTATCTCAGACCACTAATCTATCGATATTTTTGTATTTTTTGCGAATACGTAACAAATTTTTTTAAAAATCAAGTGTTTTTGCGGCACCTACGTTAACGACATATAATAACTTAATAAGCACTTAAGCTTTACACAATTTACTCATTACAATCGTACCATTTGGAGCTTATCAATTTTGATTGAATGTTGTTATTGCTGCTTGTGGCAGCAACAGGATTATTTAGGAAAATGCGCGGATCGGTCTTAAACATAATCTTGAATGGCCGTTTGATATGTTTCAATGTTATATTAATACAACACAACAATATGCACACTCGATATGAAGTTATGGACCTTGAACTTATTTATCGTTATGTTGGCATAACTGCAGGAATGTACTTCCGCATGGTACGTCATTTGAACAAATAAATACTGAATTTAATTTAAAGACACTTTATTATAGGACTTTGAGTGACACAGCCACAATAAGCAGCCATATAAATAATGATAGAAAATAATAGGTGGGATATCATAATTGTTTTCGATCTAAATAATGGCACGACGAAATCTCAACATTTTAAGTCTACTTCTTTGGGATTTAAAAATTGAAACCCTACAATATCTTTATTAAATTATTAAACTTCTGTATATTTTAAATTCTTCAAAAACATAAATTATGTGTGTTTGATGGTCGGCACTCTTTGTCTCTTAAGTAATAGTTTTCAAAGTGAAGTTTTGACATTTGTTTACAGTTCTTCTGGATTGTAATTGATAAACGTGGTATGGAGACAATAAATGTGGTGCCTTCAGGTTTAGCATCGGATTCTAAGTGCTTCTGTAGTCGGTTCGGTTAGGTTTGGTTTGTATCGGTAGTCGGTTGGAAGGGTAAAGTTCTAAATTTTAGAACCAAATACAGTTACAATTTTAAACACATTCATACTAAAATTATTTGTTTCAAGCCGTTGAGTTATCCAAAGCTATCCAAATCGTCTTGCTTTTATAGACGTACTGTTGGATTTGGATTTCAGAATGAATTTGAACCCTTGTTTACAGTTCTTCTTTTTCATTATGATTGGAGATTGGTGGTTTCCTGAAAATACATTTATTTTAAGCATCATATCAATTGTAAGTAAGATGTGGGTTTTGTGGCAAAATGTATATTATTTCTATCGATAAAAATGGTGGTAGTAGTAATTGAAACAAGCAGGTTTAGCTAGTTATTGCAATTAGTAATGAAAACTTTACCAGTCACACTCTTCAAACCCTGTTAACGTAAAGTTCCAATCAATTTGCTTGGTCATAATTATATTGGTAAACACATGTGCGGACAATTTGGGCGTCCTGGTCCTTTCGGGATCATTGAAGTCGACATTATATAGACCAAACCTTTGCCTAAGCAAGAGAACGAAAGGAAACACTTTGTTGATTTGCTACAAAAATGAAACATACATATATCCACGGCCCCATTCGAAGTTGTCCATAAAGCTCCAGGCGATGTAGCCAGTTACCTTATAATTACTTTCATGAATGGCTTTCAGGACTTCCTCCAGGTAGATCTATTAGTCGGCTTAAATAGGTAGTGATTTTTGCAAGAATATGTTGGTACTTACATTGTAATATTTAACACGTTCGCAATCCCTGAGTGGTGCATCCTGTGCATCGGCAAAGCCGTTCTCGGTGATGATAACTTCTGGATTGTCGTAGTTGTCTTTGATCCATTCCAAGGTTTTTCTCAATCCCCAAGGAACGACCCACAACCAATCAGCGGCCGACGGCTCCTAGTTAGGATCGATTGATACTTCAATTCCTACAACATTAGGATGAGATGGTCGGTTTTGATTTCTATGAGAGTTTGTCACGAATCGGGTGGTGTAATGATTGAGACCGAAGAAGTCCGCCGAGCCTCGAATGATTTGAATCTCTTTTTTGATAAAGTATGGCAGTCTTGATTTAGCGAAACCTTCTTCTTTACTGAATCGATCGACGCGTTCTCGAAGCATGGCTGGGTAGTCTCCTTTTTTGGAGAAGATTGCGTTTGCGAACCAACCCAACTTTAAGGAACATAAAACGGCAGTAGTATCGAGAATTGAAAATAAGCCATGGCAAAACGTACGCTCATTGTATTACCGCGATGAGCTGCTTCTTTATCTTCCGCCGAATCCGTTTTCGGGCTCATCCACAGACTGCCAATAGTTATACCAACTCTGCCACCTTGCACGTTCCTGAATTCATACTGATACATTCTGTAAGTTCTACCATGAGCAATCAGCAAGGTGTGCGTGCATCAATATCCACCCATTTCCCGGTTAAGGACCATTGAAAGTCATCCACTCTTTGACTCGATCTCCGAAAGATGAGAAAACCACTCGCGCGTAGTCGACAAAGAACTCCGCCATTTTAGGATTGGGCCATCCGCCCAAGTCTTCCAAATTCTGCGGTGTATCCCAATGGAACAACGTGAAAATTGGTGTGATACCATTGGCTATCAATTCATCGATTAGTTCGTTATAGTATCTGACGCCGTCTGGGTTAACTTCATACGCAAATCCTCGAGGAAGCAAACGGGACCACGACAGAGAGAATCTGTAGACGTTCACTACTAAGTCTTTGAGCAGTTGGACATCCGTCTTGGTCTTATGGTAGGCATCGCAGGCGATGTCCCCGGTGCTTGCGTCAACGATGAACGGCGGAATTTGGTGAGTTATATTGTCCCACACGTTTGGTCCTTTGCCACTTTCGTTCCATGCACCTTCAACCTGATACGAGGCCGTTCCCACGCCGAATTAGAAATATTCCGGGAAGGCGTATTCACTAGCGTGACTAAAGAAACCAGCAAAATATGATTTCATTCGATGCTCTCCGCTCAGTTGCAGAAATAACATACATCGATGCAAGTGCGCAGAGCGCAAATAGCACTAATGTCGCTTTCATGCTTTCAATCTGTCTACACAAGCGGACTACATTTGCGAACGCGCCGATCGTATTTATACCTCATTAGCTGGCGTTTGTCGCGCTACTTCTACCCTAAATATTTTACATTGTTACATTTTTTCTGCAAGTTACGAGGCATGATATATTTACAATAACAAGCACCAGAGTTGCAAATTATACGCCTGTAAGGAGTAAAGCAATGTCTAGTCATGCCTGAACTATTTGTGGAAATGCGTCGATCCGCTGGTCGTTGGAATCGTTTGAATGCCATATTTATACAGCACAACGCATGCACACTTGCTACGAAGCTTCGTACCTTGAACTTAATTACAGCTATGTGCCATTTATCTACTGGAATATACCTGCGCGCGTGGGTTATTTCCACCGAGGAAATACTTGGTAAAGTGGTTAAGTATCATGATGCATGTTAAAGTTACGTTAAACTATGTTTTTTGCATTCTCCAAAAACATCAGTTATTATGCTCCGTCAGGGAATATCTTTCTATATAGGTCTCTACACTATCACCAGCTACTGATATAATAAAACCGCCACTTGAAGACGTTTTGACACGTCTTCACACGTTCGCATCTCAATTTTTTTTTCGGCACCGCCTCGAGCAAATTGTGCGCTTTGTATCGTGTTGGTAATGACACACTGAACTTCTTAGTGCCGGCTAGGAACAGGTTGATAGTGGGGAACTTCAATATTTCTGGCGAACTTCAAAATATCTGACGAGGGGCGACAGCTGCTCGGTGCCGACTTGGTACACCCCCAAACTGTTAAAAATGTGCCAACATTTTTATGCCATCCGAAAGCTATTTTTGCTTGTTTTTTCCGTGTTTGTTTCATTCCAATCGATCAATTATTGGCCGAGTTATAAGCAAAAATCAAAATATGTTTATACCTAATTAAAATTCAGTCGCAGTTTGGAACTGCTACACGTACGCCGACAGAAGAAATACAACGCTACGCGTAGCG
>JAODGE020004197.1:0-10340 GCA_027574965.2 Ecitophya simulans
TCTAACCTACAAAAGAAAACAAACCAGCGCCCACCTGATACTTCTGATGGGTAATCTCCTTGTTCTTCTCGATGACCGTCTTCCTGGCCTGGTTCAGCTCCTTCCTCAGCGCCTTGATCGTCTTGGCGTGATTGTCGAGGCACTCCCTGCGCGCCTCGTTCACCTCGAGGATCTTGCCCTCGAGTTCGGCGAGCTTGCCCTGCTTCGCGACGAGATCGCTCTCGAGGAGGTCGACGTGCTTCCAGGCGTTCTGCTCGTCCAGCGACGCTCTGTCCGTCTGCGTTTGCCGCGACCTGACCGCCGGCGCGGTCTGCGTCTCCTCGGTGACCTTGTCGCACGTCGCGTCCGTCAACGCCTGATACCTGCCGCGTTGACTGTCGGCCACCGCCTCGCCGCAACCGTCGGCGTTCTCCGTCCACGGCACGAGACACCGCACCAGGCGCGACATCTGGTTCTGGATGAATGCCGGTATCGGCTCGACGACGCCGCTGGTCGCGACTTTCCGCTCGACGTCCTGGCGGATGGCCGTCAGCTGGGAGGCGGCGTCCGCCATTTCGACGTACACGTGCGTGGTGTAGTGCTGCATCGAATGGCGGCGCGTGTCGGCCACGTCGGCGTCCAGGTGAACGCTGCGAACAAAGTCGGCGAAAGTTGGTCGGTTGCGCAACGCGAGCGGAAAGCGCAGCTCACCTCTTGATAGTCTTCAGCAACGCAGGCCCGACGTGCAGCAGCTCGTCGATGACCGACGTCACTTCGCCGAATCGCCGCACGTAGATCAAAATGTTGACGCGGTCGTTGCAACTGAGTACAATGCTGCGCATCTGGCAGTGCGAGTCGACGTGCGAGACGACCGGAAACTCCAGCTCGTCGTAGTATGCGGCCAGCTGGGGCACGTCACTGATGCTGAGGTCGATCTTCTGATACTCGAGCGTCTCGTGCACCTGCGGGCCGTAGCAACACTTCGAGAGCGCCGAACGTCGCAGCTGCATCGTCAGCGAGTCGAAATCCGCCTCCATGTTGTGCTGCTTGCAACAGTCGCGCACCACGTCGTCGTGGTTGATGTTGAATTGCTTGCTGTGGCTGTACAGCACGAGCAGGACGTGCCTCGGGGAGTTGTCCCCCATGTTCCCGAACTTGAAGACGGACTTCTCGGAGCGCTTGCGCGCCATCTCCAGGCGGTGGAAGTTCTGCGTGATGCCGTCGATGCCGTTCTGAATGGTTAGCAACGCGCGCGTGGTTCTGGTTGCAACAAGCGCATTCGATGAGCAAAAAAACAAAAATGGTCATCTCGCGCATCTCCCCCAAAGTCGCGACGCTTACCTGCCCAACTTCAGATAACACCCCGCCAGCACCATGTACACCACCGGGTAGAACAACTCGTGCTTGTTCATCAAGACCGCATTGCACGTTTCGATGCATGCCTCGATGTCTTGCTGGATGTTGAATGCACAGTAGGCCAGCACCACCTCGAGATACACCTCGACCTGCTCGATCGGCGCGTCGACGTACTCGTCGTTGTACTCGTCGCGTCGGAGCAGCTCCCGCATGTGCCGGCCGATGTGGTGGGCGTCGCCGAAGCGCCGCAGGAAGACGCACTTCAGCAGATGGTGGTGCAGGCGCGCGAATCGCTCGCGCTTCAGACGCACGATGTCCGTGGGCGGCTTGCGCTCGTACTCTTCGAGGAACGACAGGAAGATGTTTCTCTTCGCCTTCGAGCCATCGCACGGTTTCGCGGTCGTGCACTTCGCCATCGCGTGCCTTCGCGCAGGAAGCGCGCTCGCAGTTCGCACCGAAGTCGCGCAGGTCGTGCTCGCGACTTGGCGAACGTTGAGGTTATTCACAACAAAATCAACCGGCAAACTCGACGCGTGCGTTGAAACGTCAAGGCTTCCGGCGGGCGGCTCGAACGGTTTGAAACGTTTCGAGCGTGTCGCGTGGGGTTTTCAGTTGTTTTGGAGGAAAAACAAGTGCTGTTTACGAGTGGTTATCTAGTATTTCACGCATAGACTCAATCAAGGCCACCCTTTTCAAGTTTTTAACAAATAGGTTTAAATTGGTTGTGGTATTGAGTCATTAGTATCAAAATTAGGGAAATTATTAAAATAGAATATTTGGCACGAGAGAAATATGAAAGAGGAACATATTAGAAATGCGGTGGAATGGGAGGAGTTACAAATACCGGTTTTCCGGATGAGCGTAACCTAGAATCCGTTCGATTAGTCGTCTCGCTTTCAAGATCGCAATCTAACCACGAACTAAATTTCATTTTAGAAAGCAGCAATATTTATGTACGAAGGTCTTGCTGCACTTTTTATTATCTTAAATCTACTATATACAAATGTGAGTAACAAAATACTCTCAATAGGACATCATTTGCATAAGTCCTAACCTCACATCACATCATCATTCGTTTAAGAGATCATCAATATCGTTCAAGATATCGTCCTCCGCCTTCAACGTCAAAGAGCCGCCCTCGATGTCGTCGTCCTCGTCCTCCAACAACAAATCGTCGAACTTACTATCCTCGTCCTTGCACAAAGCAATCCCCTTCTCCGGTTTGGTGCTCTGAACGGTCGGCGCTGTCGTCGGGTGTGTTTCCTCGCTTTTTTCCGAGCACCCAACGCCTTCTTCGACACTCTCCGCCTCCTGGCGTTTCACTGGCGCCACCACGCATTGCACCTTCGTCGCAGGCTCCGCGGCGATATTTACGGCCTGAGCTTCGTCCGTTTTCGACGTCGAGCTCACTTCTTGCTCGTCTTGTCGGTCCGACTTCGACATTTCTACTCTCTTAGTAGGCGATTGTTCAACCTCGCCGTCCTGTTCCGCATCTTGTTCATCGCCCAATTTCCTCTTGAGCTTCAGCTGTTTCTCGGCCTTGATCTCGGCCAGAGTCTTAATCTTAATCTCTGGCACGTTTGTACTCATTGGCGTCGTTTTTCTCAACGTTACTCGATTGCTAGCTGCCGGACCGCTGGTTGCTTCGGGTTGTTCAAGCTGCATCTTCGGTCGCTTGATCTGTACAACCTTCTCGGGTCTCGTGCTCTCCGTCGATTCTTCCAGCAACACCGAGGCTTGCTCATCAGCCGTGCTGCGATTCTTCCGCTTCCTCCGTCGAATTTCGTCCAAGGTCAGCACCTGCACGTCTTTAATGTCGACCGCTTTCGGCGTTTCCTGCCCCGGGGCGGTTCCGAGGGGCTGCAGCCGTTGGAAAACGCCCTTTCTCGCGTTACCGCCGTCGGGATCTTCTAATCTCGGCGTCAGTTCGTCTGAAACGCAAACGAAAAAATAAAAAAAAACGACAAACAAACGCAACGAAATCCCGCGAAACACGCGGCACACAAGAGCTGAATTTCGTGGTGCAATATACCTGAATACGAGTAATAAGCGGCCGATTCCGCCTGAATTTTGTCCAGCTTGATCTCCTCGAGCGTTTTCACCTCGACGGCCCTGGCACCCCTCGTGGTTCGCACTAAACTCAGCGCTTTCACCTCCCGCGAGCGCGCGCGATCGACAAACCCGGCCGGGTGCGCTTTGCGACGATGGGATGATTGCGTGGGCGCTGAGGACTCGTTATCAGATTCTGCCAAGAATACAACACCAAATTAAAACATCAGTCATGTTGCGCTAGGACGCAAAACGACGCGACCGCAGGACCCCCACTCGAGATATTTATGTGGTGCATTCTTGCAGACGCTGACACGACACGCAACAGTACAACGAAACCACAACAACGACACAATCAAATGCAGCACACGCAACAAATGCCAAATGTGATCGCCTAATTTATTCAATTACAAAAACAGCAGGTAGTAGTAACAATAACCATCAGCTTAACAATAACAAAAAAATATGGATAGTAATTAGTCGTAATACAGTTTCCGACGCGTCGTGGCTTTCTCGAATTAGATTCGACGTGCGCCCGACGTGATCTCCTGCGGTGATGCTCAAGCGACGCAAACTCCAGCGCTCGCTCGAATCGAATCGGTAACAAAGTTCTACGCGGCGCGCGTCGCGATCACTGATCGCTCCTACGCCTCGAATCGTCCCCGTGCGCAGACGATTCGACTACAAAGATAGCCGTTGAGGTGCGACGTCGCATCGTTCTTGAAATTACACACGCGCACACCAAAAAAAGAGAAAACCGCATCGCCCTCCGAACTACGTTGCTAACACTAACGTTACCAATGCTAAACTAAGAAACTCGAAAAGGGGAAGAAGAAAAGAAAAAAAAAAGGAAACAACAAAAAGGCCATTCTAACCGGTGTGAACATAATAACGCCTCCTAGCAATAAATATCCGCAACCCGTTCGACTAGAGCATATCCATCCAGTCATTTGTGAAAACTTAAGAATGCAACGGACTACCGTAATAACCAAATCAAATCAAAATACGACGCACGTGTGCGTCAGCTCAAGGAACTCACGCAAATTAAAAGGATTAGAGCTAAGAAAACTGCGTCCGAGGCGACTGAACAGCCCCACCTCCGTTCTTCAGACATATCTTATAGGGTAATAACTATGTTCGGTAATAATTGCGCTCGTTTCGGACGTGTCCAAGCCCCGTCCTACTGCCCTACCAGCGAGTGATTATTTTAGTTAGAGTTTGAGTATGAGGTGGCCTCACACGGTTGTCATACCTTCTTCGAAATTGACGACGATCGGGTCGACGACGGGCGCGGCGAATTCCTCTTTTTTGCTCTTCATCTTGCAGATATCTGCGCAACAATCGAGCGAACGTTTGAGATAAGTGTCGGGTTAGTTTCGGCGGGCGGTTCGGACTCACCGTCTTGGTCGTCGCTGTGGTTCTCGTTCTCGTCGCTCTCGTTCTTCTTGTTCACATGCATGAAGGGGCAGTGCGGCTTTTTGCAGCCTGACGGCTGGGATTCCCAGTAACACGGGATTGTCTTGCGGTTTTTCTAGAAAGTACATCGTTTTAGAATTGTCGAGGGATGTTGAAATAACTTACTCGGAGTTCCATGTGACGAAAATTGCACCTCACGTTGATGCATTTTCCCTCCTTCCAGAATGAACAAGTCGTCTCACACCCCAATGCGGAGGGTTCGTGTCTGAACGTGCAGTTGTCGCCCTGTAAACAATCGCCAAGTAAACTTTGGTTATTTCATGCATGTTTGCTAGATATTTTCAAACATTTTTTTAAACATATGGTGCAGCAGGTTCATGCTTCGCTCCGTTACCTTGGTGCATGTTGAGTAATAGTAGAAGTAGCAGTCGTTGTTCTTGCGAGGCGACTCCAAGTCGGTCATCTTCTGGAAGAAGTTGTCGAGACTGTAACAGAACGTACGACGAATGAATCGTTTGTGATTAGCGCGAACGACGAGCGGAAGCGCGGATTCGCCGAGTGTTTGTGTCGTTGAGGTTAGCTCGCGACGCGAACGTGATTTTTGCGGAAATGCCTCAACGGTCTGGGCTGCGTTCGGCCGGTTTGTCCGGCGCAGCGGGCGTGAGATAGTTACCAGTAATAGTTTTCCGGCATCGCGGCAATGGGATCGTGCCGAATGCGCGAATGAATTCGGCGAAGTGTTCGCGAAACGTGCGAGACGCGCTCGAACGGCGCGTGTCGATAAATGAGTTCGAATCGCGTGCGAAATCCGTCGATATTCCCGGCAAATCGGAGAGACTTACGTGCGGACGTGCAATCAGCGGTCGGGGTTATCGCAGGAGACGTTCTTCGTCGTGTCCTGCGACCGATAATGCCGAATTCGCGGCTAGAAGGACTCGATAACGCGTTTGCGCTTGTGGCGTTTCTGGCGTTTACAAACGCTACACACGCTGACAACACACACGTCTGCAATCGAGGTTAGACAACCAAATGTGCGCCTTTGCTCGCAGCATAGACAAGTGCAAAACTGTATATCGTATTTAAAATAATTCGAAATTACAATGTGATACAAAATATCGAGTAAGCAAAATAATGCAGAACAAAACATAATTGCCAACGTTTCATAAGTAAAAAAGCTCTAAAAACTAGAGAAATTCAGGCTTAACTTAATTTTATTACAATAAACGCAAATAGCCAGTATACAATACCGTAAAATACAAAACTTCTATTCATTTGATTTGCTCATCTTCTTCAACATTGAGCCGTGAAAACCAGCGAAATCAGTGAACAGTAGTCAGTAAAACGTAAAGTTACAAGTCTCGTGATTTTCCTTTAAGTTGGAATGAATTCTTAGTTTCAAATGTCGCCGAAGGTCAAGAAAGAAAAAAAAAGACATAGTAATGCAAACCGACGCAAATATACGAAAATACTTTCAAACTTTTCATTTGAAATTAAGACGCATCCACAATGTTTACGAGTTGGCGTTGCGCTTCATGTTTGTTTCGTCACATCGCACAAAATTCGTTACTCCAGTTTCTCAAGCATTGAACGCACATTAACCCATTAATTACCACTAGGCAAACCATAATTTTTGCGAGACGACTCCGGTTAGGGATGGGTTAAAGCGCAGAACATTAATTAGGTTGAATTAAAACATGATTTTTACATTTCGTGCAGCATTTCACTCAAAGAACATTTCCGATGGCGCAAGCAAATGAAACGAATGCGTAATAACAAATCGGTCAATAAAACAAATGTTACTTGATATTAACATTAATTAACAACATAGAACGTAACATGCCGAATTTATATTTTGCCGTCGGGTGTGTCGTGCACGCGAGACAATGCGTCGATGTGAATTTACAACGAATTGGAAAAAGCCAGTGAGAAAGTATTTACATTTTACAGCCGCACACACACACACACACTGTCGATTTCGTGTTCGCAATTTTCGCTAATTTCGTGCGAGTTCCGCTCCCGTCTCTCATGTTTTGTTTTCTGTTGTTTTTTTTTCCTTTCGGCGATTCTCTTCGACGTACGCGTCTAACGGTTAGGGGATACACTCTACGCGAATCGTGCGGTCTACTGCTGAATGCCCAGCGCGGGCCCGATGTTCAATCGCGTGCAGATTTTCAGCTGCGCCACGGCGGCGTCGCGCAGCGAGAACAGGTGCGTCATTTCGATTTCGGTGCGGGCCAACTCGATCGCTTTGTTGAACAGATCCACGGCGAGTATCAGATTGCCCCTAGGACAAAGCATCAAGCAAATATGCACGCGTTCAAATTATGTTGAGAACAGTTCCTAGGGCGTTTTTAGCTAGATTCGCTGCCAGTTTGCAAGAAAACGTGCATTTCGCGCAAACTTTTGTCGATTTGAAGCCAATTCCATCGGCTTCGCGTTTATTTTTTCGCAGTTCTCGTGCACCACCAGGCAAAAATAGCTGTAATAATTTGTTTGCCTCTCACCGCCCACTGGGATTAAATAGTGACAACTTTTTGAAGTAACAAAAAGAAGAAGAGATATTCGGATAACCGATTAGTTAGTTTAGTTGTTAACAATGATTAAAACAATGATAATGGTTAGCCGAATGCCTCGCCTTGGTATATTACCTCTGAACTTCGACCGTGGCAAGCGTTTCGTATGCGAACCCACAACGATCGTCCATCTGGATCGCCTTCTGCATGTACTCGACGCCCTTGTCGACGTTGCCGTGCCGCTGCAGCTCGAGCATGCCGCGATGCACCAGAATCGTCGCATTCTCCGGATCCACTTTCAGCGCCGCGTCGTACATCTTGTCCGCTTCGTCGTACTCCTGACGTTCGGTCAGAATCTGCAACGAGCGTGCGTCGGATGAGCGCCACGAGACAAACAACGGCGCCAACGCGCGCGCGCGCCTCCCACCTGCCCAAACAGAATGTACGCCTCGGAGAAGTCCTTGAACTTGACGAACGCCCGCCGGAAGTCCTGCATGTTCTCGCTGAGCGCCTGCGCGTCCTGCCTGGCGAGCGCGCTGCGATAGTCCGCGTAGTACTTCTGCACGACGGCGATGGCGAAGTCCGGATTGAGCGCGACGGCCCTGTCGAAGTCCTCGCGCGCCTCCTGCGTGCGCTCCATCAGCAGGTAGATCTGGCCGCGATGGTGGAACACGTCGGGGATCGTCGGGCCGAGCTTCGCCGCCGTCTCGAAGTCGCGCATGCACGACTCCATGTCGCCGAGCTGCATGTGCAGCGAGGCGCGCTTGATCAGCGCGTTCACCTTGATCTTCGCGTCGACGTCCTTGCTGGCTACGATCGTGTTCATGTCGTCCATGCACTCCTTCTGCACGCCGGAGAGCAGATGGAAGGCGGCGCGCAGCGACAGCGCCTCGAAGTGGTAGCCGCCCTCGGCCTCGCTCGACTCGATCTCCTCGGTGCAGGCGGCGACGATCTTGTCGAACTCGCCGCGCGCGAAGTGCGCCTTCGCGCGCAGGAAGCCCTTCGGCTCGCCGTCGGCGGCGACGCCCTTGTCGGCGCTCGTCAGCAGCTTGTAGACGGGGTCGTCGGAGAACGACTGCATGTACGTCTTGATGAACTGCTTGCTCGTGAGCTGCGGCTTCTTCGTCTTCATCGCCTCCGCGGCGTGAATGCGGCCGAGCTCTTTGAGCGCGCGGTCCGCCATCTGCAGGCTGTTCGGATTCTGGAACGCCTGGATGAGGCACACGGCCGTGATGTCCTCGAGACAGTTCTCCCAGTCGTTCTGCACCTCGTACGCCTTCGCGCGCCGATACAGCGCCTTCTCGTACTTCTCGTTGTGCTCCAGGGCCTTCGAGCAGTCCTCGACGACCTGCGGCCATCGCTTCAGCTGCTCGTTGGCCGCGGCCTTGTTTTGGTAGAAGGTGGCGAGGTCCGTGTTGCTGCCCGACGGGCACGCGTCGATTGCCTTCTGGTACATGCCGATTGCCTCTTCGTATTTGCCTTTTTTGAAGAAGTTATTGCCTGGGCACACGAACCAATCAATTAGCAACATTCGATATTAATGCTACGTTTTATTACCTTCTGTTTTAAACCTCTGCGCCCTCTCGAGTGGCGTTTCCTCCTTGGAAGGCTCTTGACTAACATCATCAATAGACATCGAGTTTAGCTTGTTAATTAAGGCAGCTTTCTTGTCGGTTGCACTTTGTCGAAGGTACCAGTAGCCCAGGCCTAGCGTGGCGGTAGCACCGATTGCAACGGCGATCTGCCACTTGGGAAAAATCACACTTCCGGTGCTTTCGTTCACCATGACGCCGGTTCAGTTTATTCCGCCGATCTGCGCCTATTGTTCGTTACATTTACACTCTCCGCGGCGTTCGCACTTCATCCAGCACCCCAAATAAAGTGAGGTTAGATCTCTTTCCAACTCCTTACAGCACCTATCAACCTTTCCTTGATCAAGTGCAATCCGGATACGGTCTTGAACTCCTCTGCGATTAGCCTCTCGTTCAAGTTTTCGCTGGAATGCTTTCGTCCGCTCGATCTGTTTCTCGAGACGCGTTTTCGAATGCGCACAGCGTTCCGGTTGCTAACACAATGCACATGGACTGGCACGTTTTAATCGGCGACTGACCGAATTGTTATGATAACTATCTAAAAATAAATCTAATCAATGATAATTAAACCAGCGGTCAGTCATCACGGGATTACTGGCGTAGTGCAACGTGCCTCCGATACTTACTGGAATTGATTTTTCCCGTCAGCCGAGGTTATGCAACATGCCGAAGTGTAAACACGGCGATCGACGGCGTTCGTGATGTTCGAAGTTAATTTAGCGAGGCGCGACGCCCGACGATGGCTGCAATGCGATGGCGATTACGCGGACGGCGCACGTGTTCGATTCGTCGGGAGCGTCGGGAGATCGCGGGACGTTGCGGACCGGCCGGCATGCGGAAATCGCCCGACGACGTGCTCGAATGCGGCGCGTTCAGTGAGCCGGCGATCGGACCGAAATCATCCACTTGGCGAGCGTCGCCAACATAAATGCCGAAAGATTAGCACGAGAAATGAGCGGGTTTTGAGTGATTAACGAGCGCACTGGACGCGGTGACGCGCATGGCGTTTATTCGACGCGCACCTACTGCGAACGGCTTTTTGCGATTATTGTCGTTGGAAACAAAAACGTCAACAGTTTCGGACTTGTTAGATAACTTTGTGTCATTTTCGATTTGGTTTAGGTAGATTTTGATAGTCAAACAAATGAACGTCTTTGTTTTTTTTTTAAATTTTATCCCTTGTAGCGCCATCGCATCAGTACTTCAGAAACTAGAAAAGGAAGAAAATGCTTGTGCTCATTAAAACCAAATAATCAAAAAAACTTGAGTGAAATTAGAAGGACAATATAATTTTTTTTAAATACTTATAAAGATTCTTTAAATTGCATTTACGTTGTTGTTTTTTCAATTAATTATTTGAATTTATGCGACTGCAACGCCATCGCTTGCGCAACGGACGTTTAACGAACTGCCGAAATGAAAAATAAAATATAAA
>JAODGE020004206.1:0-19160 GCA_027574965.2 Ecitophya simulans
AACATAACCCCAGCCTCGATGTTGCCCGAAAATGTCAATACTCCGCGCGCTGAATAGAAACTTCCCGTACATCCGGCAGCAGTTCGCCGCGCTGCTGGGCAACACCAGCACGGCGGTGAAGTTCATCTGCGGCGTGGTGCTGTTCGGCTACTGCCTGTCGTACGCGCCGGACGCCGTCGCCGCGCTGTCGGTGACGCCCGGCTACCTGATGCCGCCGTCGTTCTGGCTGTGGACGGCGTTCACGTTCTGCTTCCTCGAGCTGCACTTCTGGGAGGTGCTCGTCGACATCGTCACCGTCGGCCTGTGCGGCAAGCTGATCGAGCCGCTGTGGGGCCAGCAGGAGATGCTGACGTTCTTCGCCGTCGTGAATCTCGGCGTCGCCGTCGTCAGCGCGACGTTCTACTTCGCGCTGTACATGTGCACGTTCGACACGAACCTGCTGTTCGGCGTGCACATCCACGGCCTGGCCGGCTACGTCGCCGGCGTGTCGGTGGCGGTGAAGCAGATCATGCCCGACCTCGTGCTGGTGAAGACGCCGCTCGGCAAGCTGAGCAATCGCAACGTGCCGCTGATCGTGTTCTTCCTCGCGCTGATGGTGTGGCTCGTCGGGCTGCTGGACGGCACGTATCCGACGATGTTCCTCGGCGGCCTGCTGGTCAGCTGGACGTACTTGCGCTTCTACCAGCGCCACAGCAACGGCAGCCGCGGCGACATGGCCGACTGCTTCACGTTCGCGAGCTTCTTTCCGAACGTCGTCCAGCCGCCGATCGCCGTCGTCGGCAACACCGCGTACGGCGCGCTAGTCAGAGTCGGCCTTTGTCGACGCGTCATCAGGCGGTTCGACATCGCCAATCCGACGGGCGTCACCATCAGCGTGCCCGGCGTCGATCAGCACGACATGGAACGACGGAGGTATGTCGAAAATATATCGATATTTTATTTTTCGATATATCGATATTAAATTTGGACTATCGAAACGGATTGTAAATATCATACTGGGACACAAAGAATGTTTTCTTGACAATTTCATATGCTATTTACAATCGAGCGCGATATATCGATATTGTTTTCAAATTAATTATATATCGATAACGATATTTTCAAAATATATCGATTCGATATATATATAGATACTTTGTTCGATTTTCGACATCCCTATGTCGCCCCACAAAAATCTTCTGTTGCAGACAAATCGCGTTGAAGGCGCTGAGCGAACGCCTGTCGAAGTCGCACCAGGACAAGCAGCCGCTGATAGCCGCGAAAAAGTCGGCGCCGGCGAAACCGCAGATGCACACGTCGGCGGCGGCGGCGGCTGCGTCGCCGCCGCCGACAGGCGCGAGCAATAGTTCGATGCCGGCGGCGCAGCAGGCGACCGGACCGACCAACTCAAATGACGGATTCACTGAAAACTAGTTTTAAACTGTCGCAAACTTGAGCCTCCTCGAGTTTGCCCGTAAGCGCGCATTGCGGATCACGAGTATTGTACGTGTACTGAATAATTGAGATAATAACATTGTTAGATTATTTTTTAAGAAAAGAAGAAGAAAAAAAAAATAAACGAAAGTCGACGCGTTTTGAGTGCATCCCGAACGACGACGGTTGCGGTGGTTGAGTGTCGGTATTGCAATGTGAAACGCTTGTTAGTTCGCTTTGTTCGAAGTTAATTAACTCATCACTTAACATCTTACTCTTACGCTTACGTAATAAGGTCAAACAGAAATTCGTTCGTCGCCGACAGCGGCCGTTTTAGTAACTAAACTTAACGAAAGAACGTTCATCGATAGAAGTGGTTGTTAGTCCATTGTTGCGGCGGCGCCGAACTGTAATCGTACTGCTGGGCGTTGCGACTGTTGGGCGCGCCCGCCGCCTGCGCGTACTGCGCGTTCGGCGGCGGCGGCGCCGGATTGCCGTAGCCCTGATAGCTCTGGTGCGAGGCGGCGCCGTAGCCGTGTCCCTGATAGTACTGGCTCGGCTGCTGCTGCTGCGGCGGCGGTATGTGCATCGGCGGCAACGACGCCTGCCCGTGCCCGTAGCCGCCGCCGCCGCCGCCGCCGGACTGCTGATGCTGGTACTGGCCGTAGTAGCTTTGCGGCGGCGGCGGCGGCTGGCCGTGCGAGGCGTCGCACGACGCCGTGTCCTGGATCGGCACGGTGATCAGGTTCGTGCGCACGCCCGGCGGCGGGGCGTTCGAGCGCTGGCGCACGTTCGTCGCGACGGCGATCGACGCGCGCGGGTCGACGCCGCCCTTGACGCGGCCGGACATCGACGCCGGCGGCGGTGGCGGCGGCGGCGCCGGTTCGGCCGGCTCGACGCTGGCGGCCTGCGAGACGTGCCGGTGATTGATGTGCGCCTGGAGGTCGCGCTGCGAGAGGTACGTGCGTCGGCAGCCGTTCGAGCCGTAGCGCGAGCCGCCGTGCGTGCACATGAAGACCGTCCCGAGGCCCGTCTGCTCCACGCGCGACACCTTGTCCAGGCAGCGCGGGCATTGTTTGTGCTCCTGCTTGCCGCACGCGTGGCAGAAGACGTGCTTGCAGGGTATCTGCGAACGGCGCTAGCATTAGCACATAACCTCAACCAGTTTTATAAGCATGACGTAGCGATATATCGATATTTATTTTTTGATATATCGATATTAAATTCGAAAATATATCGATATTTATTTTTTATATATCGATATTAAATTTGGACTATCGAAACGGTATAAAAGTCGATATTTTTGAACCAAATTCTATATATCGATATATCAATATTTTTTTCAAATTAATTATATATCGATATATCGATATACCGATACTTTTTTGGATTTTCGACATCGCTGGCGTGACACACGATCATAACCTTAAAATTGCAACGTTTGAGGTTAGGACGCCGCAACGAACGGCGACATGAATCGGTACCAACCATGCGTCCGTAAATCAGGATCGGCTTCAAGCACTTGTCGCAGCAGTGAATCATCGGATTGAGGACTTTCTCGCCGATGAGATTCACTTTGTGGTTCCAATCGAGGCGCAGCATCGGCTCGGGCGGTCCGCGGTTGATCGTCGTGAACGTCGGCGCTTCCAGCTGTGAGATGTCGGCTTCCAGATCGACTGAAACACGGCCGCCGATTAGTCGCGACGTGCCGGACGCGCGCACCGCAACCGACTCACTCTCTGTGGCCGCACACTCGTTGCTTTCGCTCTCGGGCGCGGGGACTTGCTGCTCGTCGACGGACGCGTTCGGCGCGTCCAGCTCCTCGTCGCTCTCGATGATCTTCGCCGCCTTCTTGCCGCGTCCGCGGCCCCGTCCGCGACCGCGAGCACGGCCGCGCGCACCGCGTCCACGTCCGCGGCCTCTCTTAGGCGCACCATCATCCATTTATGCAGAATTCGCGCGACACCGGCACCGCACCGACGCGTTCGCGCGCACTAGCGCACTCCACGCATTCGCCAAGACGACGCGCGCGCTATTTCTTACATCTCCGTCGAGGTTTTCATTAAATCATGCCGGAATCTCTTCGCGAGCTCTTCGGCCGTCGCGTTCTTCTAGGTTAGTTTTGTTGACGTTTGGTGGTGCATAAACTTGTTTGGCTCTGGGTGCAAGTTTGGTTGCCTACGCTCTCGCGCTTGTGCTAAATTTTAATAGAATTTTGTTAAGCCATACAGAACAATCTATATATATTATTTAAAATATTTTTATTTGTTTTTAATTTATGCGCATTGTTATAATTACTGCATTTATTTCTTGTAAATTTGTATGTTTTTGAAATGTTTAGTGTTCGTGCACGTTCGTTGGTTCGCTAGACGAAATCGAACGAAACGCGACGAGTGCGGACGAGTGGATTCCGTTGATTTCCTGACTTTCAGTTTGACTGGTTCGAGTTTTTAAATGTGATAACCGTTACGGCGACCGGTCGCTTGGTAAAGTGGGCGAAGCCCCGAGAATCGTCTGTTTGCAGTGCGCCTCTAGTCATCCCATCGCGTGCAAATCGTGGCAAAATGGAGTTCGACTCGCACACGTCGTCGAACGAAAACAATTGCAAAACGCCGACCAAGAAGCTGCTCACGTTCCACGGCGTTCTATCGCAACACCAGCACCAGACGAGCAGCTACCAAACGCCGCCGTCGCGCGTGACAAAGATCAAAAACCCCTTCGAGCATGTGCTGCGCGAACATCTCGGCACGAATTTTATCAGGTAACGGCGCGCACGGCGCCAAACGCACGCCTCTGACGCCGCTAATTCCGTGCGCGCAGTCCGTCGCTGTTCGTCAAACGCACGCCGGCGAAGAAGGACTTCCAGTGGACGATCGACGAGCTGTCCGTGCTGAAGCCCGCCGAGATCGACGAGACCTCCGTCGGGCAGTTCCAGTCGCCCGAGCGCGACGAACACGACGCCGTGACGCAGTCCCGCATCGATTCCTACTTCAGCATGCAGCAGATCATCCCCAGTCCCATGCAGCCGATCGAAGCCGTCACCCTGTACAGCTCCCCCGCGTCCGTCACGTCCGCCTCCACGACGCCCGTGCCGCAGACGACGACGCAATACGCGCAGACCGTGCTCAGCCTGCCTCCGAGCCTGCCCGACGAGGTCGAGAAGATGCTCATGCCCTACTTCAGCTACACGCAGGACCAAAGTCGGCAGGACGTCGGCTGCGACTCCGAGCTGTACAGGAAACTGTTCGACGACGAGGACGTCGCTGTCTCGCCGTCGTGCGAGCAGGGCGACGACGACGACGACGAGGCGGGGCCCCAACCGGCCGGCTTCAGTTCGCCCGTGCGAATGCTCACCGAGTACAAACACAGCACGTTCTATCAACGCACGATCGGCACGCCGGGCAACTATGACGAAATGAACCTCTGCCCGCTTTCGCCCATCTGCCTGCCGGTCGTCAACGTGCGCGAGAAACAAGCGGAACTGCAAGATGTTCACGATCTAGGGAGGAATTCTAGTCAGGTCATGTCCATCGATGGGAGCTTCAATGTGCCAGAGTGTTCTCTCTTTGAAAAATACAATAATTCTCCACTGGGTGAGTAAAACCAGTCCAAATACACTTATTAACATTGCGAACTAATTTCAATTTACGAATCTCTTATAACACATTAATAAACCTTGAATAACTGAGGGGTTTATCTGATATAATGTTTCGGGTGTTTTTCAACAAAAATAACTAATTTCAGTCGAAAATTTCTTTAAATTTTCTAACAAACAAAACAATTAACAAACCGTCTTAGGTTAAAACTGTTTAATACTTTTCTACCAAAAACAAACAATTCTCAACTAACAGCAAACTTATTAAAGTAAGAAATTTCCTTTCAAAAATCACTTAACCCCAAAAAGGACTATGACAAAGCAAAATAATAAGTGCGAGGCTGAGAGGAAGCAAAATAATAAGTACGAGACTGAGAGGAAGCAAAATAATAAGTACGAGAGTAATAAAGCAAATCAACCAATCGAAAATATTATTTCCAGATTCATCTCATCATTCGTCTGCAGCGCTCAGCACATCGGCAATGAACTGGGACCTAGAATACAATCACATGTCTTCCCCGCTGCGCAGCGCGCGCACCACCACCACGCTGGAGGTGACGAGACTGAGCACGCCCAAGCAGCGCCAGGTGATCTCGCAGCGCAAGAAGCTCTCCGACAGCTTCGGCAACGACGTGCAGGCCGAGGACGACGCGGACGACTACATGGTGATCTCCCAGCAGAGCATAAAGGCCGACAACTGGTCGGAGTCCGGCTATCACACGGTGTCGTCCGTGTCGGACACGAACGTTTCAGCGACGAGGGACGTCGCGCACGCCGCCACGTCGACGTCGACGAACATGTGGGAGTCGCTGGACGTCGTGTCGTCGACGCCGACCAAACGGAAGCAGCGCTTCTCCTAAAGGCGCGATCCAGGTACGAACTTGAGATGTGCGCTAAGAGGAAGACCAAGTCTGAAAGAATGCTCAATGTATAAACGTCCGCTGCCAGTGGAGAACTATCAAACGGTATGACTGAATCCTAACCGATTTTCGATAGCAATTAAGTTTGTTGTTTTTTTAACGCGTGCAATTCCTTGCACAGTATTATTAATATTATTATTATTATAAAAATTACCAGGCGTGTTATTTCGATATCGAGTAATTTTTAAATTAAACTTTAATCTTTGCGATAGCGGAACGCAGCGTTAACAGCCTTGCTGCAAGCACAAGCTGGCGATGCACTTGCCGACGTTCGTGCACGCGTTCAGGTTGCTCTGTATGCCGAGCTGGTAGACTCTGGTGAGTATCGCCTTGGCGTACTCCTGCATGACGATGATCAGCTCCGGCATGCGCTCGAGTATCGTCTCGACGACGTCGGCGTCGCGACTGTCCAAGCACGCGAGGATGGCGGGCAGCGCGTCGGCGCTCGCCTTCGGATTGTACTTGAGATGGCGCGTCATCAGCTTGATCGACACGACGCGCACCTGGCCGTTGCGCGACCCGATGCAGTGATAGAGGTGCTGCGCGATCGTCTCGAGCAGATGCGGCCGCTTGACGGTCAAATGCTCCACCTCCTGCAGCGCGCCGAGCGGATCGGTGCTCTGGACGCCCGCCATCAGCGACTGCCAATTGGGCGGCGGCGGTTGCGCGACGGGCGGCGCGGGCGCCCCCACCAGAATCTCGCCGCCGCCGGACTCCGGCGCCAGCGGCAGCGAGATGCTCGACAGCAGCGGGCGCACGCACGGATGGCACATTTCGATGTCGCTGCGGAACACCCACTCCAGATTATCATCGCGCATTAAACGGACACTTGTGTACTAACCAGAAAACGTAACCGTGCTTCTGGAGGTACTTGAGCGAGTTCTGCATGTCCGCCATCATCCAGCTTTGCAGGAACGTCACGACGCGTTGCACGACGTTACCGAGCTCCTTGATGTTGCCGTGATACCGCAGCAGATCTACGAAGGAGTCGAGCAGCGCGCACAGCGTCTCCGTCTCCTGAAAGATGGACGGTTGCAGCAGCTCCATCACGCCGATGATCTGGCCGAAGAGGAGGAGGTGGCTGCGACTACGCAGCACGTTCCAGTCGTACAGCGCCCGCCCCCGCAGGCACGCCGCGAGCATGGGCAGCTGGCGCAGCACCAGGTCGGGATGCGTCGCGGCGAGTTTGCGCGCGCACAGCTCCAGGTCGTGGCTCTTCGCCGACCACTCCTTGTCGCGCACCCGCGTGTTGGCCGTCAGCGCGCTCAAGATCGTGTGCGAGATCAGGTCCAGCGCGCTGCGGCTCGTCCGGGCGAACGTGAAGTTGGCGAACTGTCGCTTGCTCAGATAGTTGACGACCCGCGGCAGGTTCATGTACAGCAAGAGCAGCAGGTCCGTCGCGCTCTTCGCGTGCGCCAAGGCGACGAGCTTCCGCACGACCTGCTCGGTCGTCTCCGAGTTGTTCATCGCGGTCAGTATCAGGCACAGGCGCGACTCCATCCGCTCTTCGGCCGCCATGTCGGCCTCCTCGAGGATGTAGTCGATCACGGTGAGGATGCGCGCGCGATCCAGGTGCAGCACGTCCTCGGGCCGGAAGTGCTTCGGCACGGACTTGTCGCGCCCCTGCCACAGTCGCGGACACTCCGTCAGCGCGGTGAGGAAGTCCAGCACGGACGTGGGGCACGTGCGGCGCACGTTCGCCGGCACGAGCAGGTAGTCGGTGACGTTGCCCAGCGTCTGCCAGCTCGCGCGCTGCAGCACGATGGAGGTCAGCAGCGGTCTGAAGCACAGCCGCCGCCTGGCGAACAGCAGCTCCATTTGCACCTTGTTTTCGTCGACGTTCGCCACCTCCAGCTCGACCGTCGCCAGCCAGTCGACGAGCAGACCGGTTTGCTCGACGTTCTCGTTGCGGATCAACGCGTTGCTGATGTCCTTCGCCAGTTTGCGCGAGTTGTCCAGCAGCGTGTCCGACAGCTTGTCGCACGTCGTTACAGCGTCCACTTCCATTTTCGTCGCATCCCGGTAGTCGGCGAGGTATCGTCTGATCGCGTGCGCGATCGTCGACCGTTTCGGCTGCGCCAGGTTCAAGAGGAACTCGCCCAGTTGGGCGACCTTGTCGTTCGCGTGCTTCTTGTTGAAGACGCACTTGAGCACGGTCTGCACGGTCCAGTTGGCCAGCACCGGCTCGAGATCGGCGGGCGCCATGTTGCGCACGAACTCCACGACGTCCCCGACGACGTCGTCTTCGCGCGTCGTCAACGCCTTGCAGACGAAATTCACCTGCTCGGCGGCGTCGCTGCCGTGCTTCGGATAGAATATCCTCCTCATGGAAGCCACGACCTCGCCGAAGCGACCCGCGTCGGTTTGGGGCGGCGCGACGGCCGGCACGCACTTCTTCGGCTCGTAGTCGACGTGCATGTCCTCCTCGTACGCCGGCGGCGTTTGCATCTCCAGCGCCTTGACGAAGATCTTGCCGCCGACGGCGCCGCGCCGATTCTGCACGTCCACCAGCTGGATCATGTAGTTCTTGTCGAGCACGGAGTCGATCACGACGTTCGGATGGGTGACCGTGACGCGGTCGAGCACCTTCAGCAGCTTGCTGATCGAGACCACCGGTATGCCGAAGGACTGAATGAACAGCACCAGCTGGGGCGCTTCCAGCTTCTCGACGGCCGCGTCGAGCAGCCGCGGCACGTTCGAGCGGATCATGCGCAGCTTCAGCCAGTCGGGCGCCATGACGACCTCCTCGCTGAGATCGATGAGACTGGCCTTCGGGTGCTCCTCGTTCAGCGGAAACCAGAGGTCGAGCATCGCGTCGAACGCCTCGAAGCGCTCGATGGGGCCGTAGGTGAGGAGGATGATCGACGCGTGTATCGTCAGCGTCGGCAGCGTGCACTGCGCGCCGTTCGCCCACGTGACGATCACGTGGTCCTGATTGTCGGACAGGTAGAACGCGTCCGTCGACTCGCGCGCCTTCTGCAGGTACACCCAGAACACCGCGATCAGCGCCCTGACGGTGTCCGCGCCCTCGCCGGGCAGGATGTAGTGCGAGATGCTGTTGCGCTCGATGATCAGCGTCGCCAGATCGAACACCATTTCGAACAGCTCGGGCAGCGAGTCGTCGACGCCGTGCTCGGCGAGGAAGGCGATGTAGTTGGCGACGTGCGTCGGATTCGTTTCGAGCAGGGTGGCCTGCCGGAGGTACGGTATGAGCGTCTGCTTGATGCTCGCGAGGTGCGCGAACTGCGGTATGTAGTGCGTCAGCCAGACGGTCTTGCCGACGCCGGCGCCGTTCTGGTCGATCTCGTCGCCCGGCGAGAGGATCAGCGTCAGGCCGCGAATCGCCGGCGCCCTGCTGGACGCGTGCAGCGACGTCAGTCGACGCAGAAGGTACTCGAGCACCTCGCACGCCAGCCCGACGTCGGCGCTGTTGACGACCTTGCGCAGGTGCGCCAGAATCGGCGTGTGCTTCGTCAGCTTCTCGGTGGGCGCGGTCGAGAGCAGATACTCGCACAGACACTGCACGGGCAGGTCGGCCAGCGAGCCCTCCGAGCTGTGCACGAGCTCGGCCAGCCAGGGCATGTGCGCGGTGCCGCCGTGGCGCGTCATGATGTCCAGCAGGAAGTCCGGCTGCCGCGACTTGCACAGCAGATGGCCGAGCTTCAGCGACGCGTTGAGGTTGTGCAGCTGCTCGAGCACGTGCGGCGGCGGGCGGCGCGCCGCGCTCGCCGGATTCAGCTCCATCAGCTGCGGCAGCAGCAGGCTGGACTGCTCGGTGATCTCCGCCTTCGTGCTGCCGGCGGCGAGGTGCGTCTCGAACTCCAGTATCGTCTGCTTCTCGACGGCGAGGATCTGCTGCTCCTTGAGGTTGTGGTCGTCGGCGCCGTCGCCGGCGACCATCGTCGGCGGCGGATAGGCGAAGAAACTGCGAACAACGCGTTCAGTGCGCGGCGTAGAAACCACCGTACATATACTCACTTCGTGATGCACATCTCCATGAACATCCGCAGCGTCGGATACTTCTCCCAGGCGAGGCTGCCGAACGTGACCGGATTGTGCGCCGCCAGTATCAGCAGCATCATCCAGCACTTCCAGTACAGCGTCGAGATCGCCAGCTTCGGCGGCACGTAGCCGGCGGGCAGCGCGATGTTCTCCGGATAGTTGTAGCTGCAGAGGTTGAAGAAGAAGTCGACGATCTCGATCTTGTCCATGTCGAGCGGCGGCAGCGAGTCGGGCGCGATGTTGCTGACGCGGCGGATCAGCTGTTCGGCGATCTCGATCACGTCGCTCGGATTGACGGGATTCTCCTTCGAGATGCCGATGAGCAGGATGCGCAGCAGCGTCGCCTGCATCAGCGGCACCTCGCTCGCCAGCCGCAGGAAGAGGATGCGCTCGTTCTCGCCCGGCCACGAGTCGACTTTGTAGTAGTGCTCGGTCTGCTCGAGCAGCACGAGCTTCAGCAGCGCGTGCTGACAGTCCATGGCGGACGGCCGAAACACCCGATAGCCCCAGTCGTGCAGCCACGTGACGGCCTCGCGCTGTATGTTGCTCACTTGCGTCTGAAAGGCGTGCAGGACGGCCGCGTCGCGCTTGCTCTGCGTCGCGGCGTCGCGCACCTGCGGCGTCACGCAGAGCAGCATGCACATCGCGACGAGATCCGCCAGCGACACGAACAGCCTGTCCTTCACGTCGCTCTCGCGCATGATCTTCTCCATGTCCTTGCGCTCGCGCAGCAGCGAGTGCACGACGGTGAGCAGATTGAAGTCGTGCTTCAGCACGCGATTGATCTCCTTCAGCAGCGCGCGCAGCGAGCGCAGATAGTCGTCCTTGTTGAGCAGCAGCTCCATGCAGATGTCGGCGAACGCGTCGGCGCTGGCCTCCGGCGCCACCTGGAACATCGCGCCGACGACGAACAGGTTGTTGCTGTTGCGCGCGTTCGACAGCTCGTTGAAGATCGTGTACTTCAGCAGCGGGTAGAGGTTCTCCGGGAACGCGACGACCATCTCCCGGAGGCAGTTGTTGAAGAAGTTCACCATCGGCTTGTTCTTCAGGCGCAGCTTGCTCAGCTGCACGACGACCTCCAAGTCGCGCTGCGTGCTCGCCGAGCAGTTGTAGCAGAGATAGGCGAGCAGCTCTTGGGCGGGCTTCATCAGCTTGTGGTTGTGCACCCACGACTCCAGCCGCGCGACGGCGATCACGCGTATCTCGACCAAACCGCTCGTGGTCGACAGCAGGCGCACGAAGTTCTTGGTTATCGCTTCCGGCTGCTGGCGGCGCGTGATTTGCTCCTGGATGACTTCGAGGATCAACTGCTCGACCTCCTGCGGGATGTGCGTGTAGCGATTGAAGACTTTCACGTTCCAGGATTCGACCATTTGACGATGTTCGGCTGTGCCTGGTTAAAACAAAAAGTTGTTAGCGAGTGATGCGATGTTGCATCGTTGAATTGTTCGTACTTTCGTCGTCATCAAAAGAATTGATCGTGAGAGGACTGCCCGTGTCTCGGCCGGGCGTGGGCGCCCACGTCTCTGTCTGGAGCAACGCCCTAGGAGGCTGTTTGGTGTTGAAAGCAGCGATTATGTTGTCGACGAACGGCTTGCAGTAGACGTTGTCGATCCAGATTCTGTCTCCGACGGCGTCTTCAGCGTACATCTTCAATAAGAAGCCGGAACAACACGATTTAGTGACTTTTTGGTGCGGACATAAAGCGGTAAAATGGCACCACTTACGCGGAGAAACATCTCTGGCCAATTCGTCACCTCCGCGAACGCGTACAACAAAACATTGATGAAGATTATCTGGTTATATTGGTTGCCCTTGTTGTTGGCCTTAATGCCCCCAATAACATCGCGCTTTAGGGAGGACATCAACGCCTGAACGATCAGGTCGTGCGCGAACAAAGACGGCCGAATCTGGCAGATCAACAGAATGGCGTTGTAGGACACTTTGCACGGCTTGAAACGCTGCGTCGAGCGGAGGTTCTTTATTCCGCCGAGGATCAAACCCACCTTGAACGAAAAACCATTCGAAATTAACGTTTTTTCTGCAAGTTTGCGAAGGACTGAAACGTACCGCACGATCGTTGTTGCTAACTTTCAGCGCGTCCACGACGGCTGTGAATAATTCCGCCGCTTCAATCTCCATCACCGAACTCTCCCATGGCTCGATGCCCGGCGACGCTATTCTATCGTTGGATAATATTGTGCTCATGCTTGGTCCTGGAACGCCTGCGGGACGCGTCAATACTTTCAGCTTCTTCGACGGCGGTCCGCTGCCGAAACTTATGGGGGCGTTATCACGTTTTCTGTCAGCCGCCGGGGCTGAAATGCGATGTGGAATTTTAAAAAGACTCCCGTTCTTTGTGGAAATTTGTTTCTACCTTTGCTATTTGGCGATGGTAGTCCCGTACTCTTTGGAAGTATCGATACATTTCTCTTGGGGTCTGTATCTCTGCTCCCTCCCGGTTTTGCGCCAAGAGCGAAGAACAGGTCGGGGGGCTGTTGCGCTATTTTACTTTTAGGGCCGCGGGAGCCCGGCAAAGGTTTGTTTCTGTCCATGTTTGCAGGTTAGTTTCGGTTTTTAGTGTATTTCTAGTCTTTACTGATGCAAAACAATATGAATCATGATATACTCGATGGCTGGATGTTTGTCGCACCAGTTTATTGTATTTTCGCTTTGTTTATTAAAGTTGTTAATTTATTTTCTTGTTGAAAATCTAAAGTAAACAATACTAGTCTTTCGTGACAGTTGAAAGGTTAAGAGCTGTTTTGGCATTAGTGAGATTTCTAGTTACTTCTTTATTGTAGTTATTGCGATAAAATGACGTAACCCACGGAATATTAACATAAAACAATTTCAAACTAATAAAATAAATTATATATTTAATATATTATGTATTTAAACACGTCAAAACATATGTTTGAATTGATTACATATACGTTAGTGACTTTTACATTCTCTTAGTTAGATGAAATGTGATTTAAGTTGGCAACGAAAATAACTTGCTTCATTTGTTTTCTCAGATACAAAATGGCAGTGAGTTTAAGTTCAAATATTTTGTGTTCTTTTTCCTCGAGGACCGCAAAATAGGGTAAAATATTCACATTATCTACCATTTAGAAATACATTACCCTGCGTTTGTTACAAATTGCGTATTTATCATGTAAAAAATAACATCAACTTTGATGCACTTGCAAACATGCATAACAGTAATCTCGAGACTGCTGCGCACTAAACATTTCGATCGTTTTCGCGTAAGCTTCCTCCGCTGGGAGAATCTCACTGGTCTTATGATTAGAAATCAAGCTGGAGAACATTGTCGACTCGGCTGATGTTAATTCACTTGTTGAATTTTCGATTGGTGCCTGAAAATTGTCACTGATCAATGCAATGTCAGCTTTCTTAATTAACAAGAGACATACCAAACATAATTTACACTTGGGATTGTTCCTTATTGCCTCATCTAGAGCTAATTTGTCCCCAGTCCTCACAATCGTCGTAATCGTCGCGGGGAAATTCGTTTGCAAATTATCCACAAAACAACTCAACAAATTCTGGATAGAACTTCCAGGGTTGGCCGGTTTTACAAGGTTCACTGGTACAATATTATTAAAATGATTGTACATTGCAACTTCCTTTGTCTCAAAGTGTCTCAGAGGTCTTATTATGTTGACTTGTGGGTCTCTATTGTCATAAACACCCTTAAACCAATGACATGATTGAGTATCTAGCAAATCATTTAGTTTTTACCCCAATAATTTGTGAATACTTACAATATCAAGGGGTAAGTGTTTGCCCCTCCCCATACAAACGCTAGTCATTAATTCCGCGGCGACATGACTCCCCAATTCAGGTGTAAACACGTGTTTACATCCTAAATGTTTAGCTATTTTATAAAGTAACTTTCTCCTGAAAAAAAAACATCAAATACTTAGATAGAAAATCAGTAAATAGTGCATAAAACTTACTGTAACAGCTTAAGAACTTCCAGTCTCTGAGTTCTATTCTTAGTTTCCTTAAATTTTTCATTTATAACACATTTGTCCTCTTCACCCAAAGCCAAATCTTTGTGGTTTGGACTCAAATGCACAAAAATATCAAAATCTTCCTTATCCTTCTTCAAAAATTGTATTAAAGATGTGAAATACACTTTGAAGTTAAATTCCTTTCCTTGCTCATCAATTTGCTCCAATAAATTCCTCCGTGCTTCAATTCCCAAGTGGTAATTACCTGGAAATTCATGGAAGTGTAGAGATTTTGATCATAGTCACTCATTATGAGGTACTACTTTCAATGTAGAGTATGACTGGTTCAAATCTTAACTTCTTTGGTGTTGTCAGGTCCAAACCTGTCCTTATGAAGTGTAGCAATGCTGCACATTCATGTCCTTCCTTATAAGACACCAGGACTTTGTCATTTGGATAGATGAGTCGGTGTTTGCCAAGGAACGCCTTGAACTTGTGGGTCGTGGCTGAGAGAAAGCAGTCCTTGCAATAGGCGTCTTTATGTCTGAGGATTATGCATGGTTGGTTCGTTCGGCATTTGTTGCAGAGTGCATCAAGCCTGGAAATAATGTAAGTGTTATTAAACCCCGTTGAAATGAGGCATAATCATTGGAATACTTTAGTGTTTCAATGCTTGGGAGGTATTTGGAGGCTTCTCCTATTTCAAAATTGTCATCACCCACACTACACATTGTAGTAATAATGTATGTTAAAAGATTTTATAATTACACAATTGCGTTGTGAAGTTTCTTCTATTATGCGGTGTTGTTAGCTTTGAAAAGCAAGCGAAGTTCGAACGCGTGTGTTTTTAAGGTTAGGACAAGTGCGGACAGGTGAATTACATATTTAATTATTGTTACTGGGAATTAGCGAAGACCACGAAAGAACACACAGTAGAACATATATTGTCCAATTTCGCACCACTTCAAGAAAGCACACAATCATTGAACAAAACCTTCGAATACATCCAATCGAACGGGTAATTCCCCGATTTAACAGCGCAAGGATTCTGCCTTACACAATATTCGGTCACTTGTAACGTGATAACGATAGACAGTCCCAGAGCATACCCGTATATGAAGAGTACATTGATTGCCCAGTGTTTAGGCACCCTAAACGATGACAACAGTATGCCAAAAGTTAGGAACATTATTTCTAGAATCGGGAAAAACATTTTCGTAGTGTTCGTCGTGAGAAACCAATGAACGAGCGCGGAAAGAAGGAATGCCATCAGTCTGGGCACTAGCGACGTCTTAAGTTTGATCATTGTGCTGATATCCTTTAAGATGTAGGTGTAGATCCATTCGTGCAACATTCTGTTCCAGTTGCGAAAGTATTCGGCGAAGGTGCTCGAGTTCCACCAGTCCTATAGGAAACAGATAAGTAAATAAGACTAGAATATTGAATGTGTTCCGTCATACTTTATAATATTCGCCGTCTGCGAACCGCGTGAGTTCCGCGAAAATGTTCTGCCAAGAGTGCTGGAAGAAATAAAAGACGTTAAATGTGATCAGGAGCGAGGCGAATGTATTGCGGACGATGAGCCAGAGGATTTCCTTGCGGTGGTAGCCGGCGGTCGTTTTGAAGTAGCTGCAATCATTTTGGAAGTGGAGATTGTAAAGGTAGTTTATGAAGAGCGTTGTTCCTATCAGCTCCAGGCTGTAGACTAGGATGTTTTTCCAGTTTCTGGATGTTTTCCTATGAGTAATTGGTTAAATAATAAGTGCATAAGTTCGATCAAAAATACCAACAATTATGCTACCTTGGATACGTTTCTCTGTAGATTATAGTTGGCATAAACGAAAATTCGAAGTAGTGATGCACAGAAGCTGCTTGAAATGCCTTCCCCGTTTTGAACAGCTTTTCGGCGTTGAAACGAATGAATGCGTGTGATTTCATTAACAACCTTGCCTGAAACGTTGATATCACTAGACGCTTGTAGATAAATAGTAAGATACGTTTACCGTTTCGATGGCTAATGTAAAGGAACTTGCGGGAGACAAATTATGCTCGAACATGAATTTCCCGGATTGGGAAAAGGTGTGATAATAGTAAGTCAAGACGATTATTATCCATAAACTGTTCCATGATTTCTGCGCAGTGGCTGGAAATTATAAACAGGGCATTTGTTGATTTTATTTAGGTATGATATATCTACTAATTTATCATTCCGTTATCTCGCACTTCTTGGAACAACCGGTTCGCACGTTGTCTCAAGAATACGGCCTTGACGAGGACGACATCACTGCGCTTTTTATTGTTATAGTTTTTATAGCATTATAAAGCTATACTATAGTTTAGTATATCTGTAAAATCGCTAGATGCTCGCACGACCGATTTGGCCACCGAATATTTCTCCTATATACGGCTTTACCAAGGACACGGTCATTGCCGGTTCGTCTTTCTATTATCCTACGGTAATTATATAAATAATTATTTACTTACGCGAAGTCGTTTTATTGTAAACAAGCGCCCAAAAATGAAACGCTGGATAGACACACATTGTTGCCGTAAAAATGAATAACCAACCAAAGAACGCGATGTGCAGATCGGAAAAGTTGTTGATAATTGGATCGAGGTGAAAACTAAACCTAAAAAATTGTAGTTGCCTTTTTAGTCGTCTGTGTTTGGGCGAAGCCGTGAAGTGGTTACTTGTCTTCCTTAGTTAATCCTTCCAGAATCTGATGGGCACCCATAGCCATTAAAAACACAATGAAGTGGTTGCGAACTGATCTCATATCATTGGCATCGTACATTCTCAAGAGCAGGGATTTTCTCTCGATGAAAACTGTATCTCGGCGTCTAAACTTTCCAGTGATATTAGTTTTTATAAGTATTCGTGATTTAAGGACAACTTACGTTTGGGTCGCAAAACGTTTTCCATTTTTGGATATCGTGGCTTCTTTCGTTGCTGGAGCAGCATTCGAGCCAACCATGACGAATGTGGTGCTACGAATGACTAAACTAATAGTGTTATTAAAATAACGTTTAAGATTATTAAAAGTGGTTTGGAAGAACGCGGAGAGTCTACACCATAATCATAAGTGATTGGTTTTCTGCACATAAAATTATACTTATAACTGAGTTAATCACTTTTCATGTTAGTTTTTATGATCGGAAGTTATAGATCAAAGTATAAGGTTTAATATATACCGATTTATTTCTTGCAACCTTCACAAACATGTCTATAAAAACTAAAATTACATAATTCCAAATTCAAAAAAAAATTTTTTTTTGTTTAAAACTAAACAACACAATCACTAAAAAACGTCTTCGAGTACACCAACTGCGTAGGATAATTCGTCGATCTGATGGCGCAAGGATTTTGCCTAACGCAAAACTCCGAAACCTGGAATGTCAACAGCAGGGCACAACCAAATCCGTACACGAACAGGAAGAAGACATTGGTCAGATCATTTTTCGGTAATCGAAACAACATGAAGACAAGTGCACTGCCGAGAAACAATATTCCCAGCACGGGGTAATACATTTTTATGATGTACGTTACGAGATACTCGTGCACGGCCGCGGACATCGCGAAAACTAACAGTGTCGGTATGAAAGGTGATTTGAACGAAAACGCAACCATTGCATCTTTGTAGACGTAGGCGTAGAGCCAGTCGTGCACCGGGACGTTCCATTTTCTGTAGAACTCGTCGTGGGACGAGGAATTCCACCAGTCCTAGGGAACGAAATAAGCCGAGATTAGCTCGGTTCGCGCAATAACGTCGATAATTTACCTCGTAGTATTTCTTGTCGGCGAAACGCGTGACTTCGGCGAACAAGTTTTGCCAAACGTGCAGGATATAGTAGAACATTATGAAGTTGATGCAGATAGCCGGAACGATGTTTTTGACGATGATCAGGTAGATGTCGGCGTGTCGGTAGCTCGGAGTGGTTTTGAAAAATTCGCAATCTGTTTGTACGTACATGTTGTAGATGTAGTTTATGTACAGCGTGCATCCACACGCTTCTAGCGAGTAGGTCAGGACGTTCTGCCAATTGATTGACTTGGTTCTGCAAATTTCCGGTTTAGTTTATTTAATAAATCGAATTTATAGACCATATATTAATATTAATACCTGGGATAGGATTCTCTGTAAATGAACGTCGGCATAAACAGGAACTCTAAATAGTGGAGCTTTGGTGATATTTTGAAGGTCTGTTGTTCATGGAAACATTTGGTGACATTTGTGCGTATAAATGCGTGGATTTTCATTACAAATCTGGCCTGGAAACAATAATATTTATAAAGCTTTGTTTTGCAAGGTCAAATGTGTCTACTTACTGCTTCAAGTGTTAAGAAGAACAAGGATGAAAACGATAAATCGTAGTTCATTACGTGTCTTCCTGCGAATGCAAACATTTGATAGTAAAATATTCCAACGGTGATTAGCCACAGAGAGTTCCACGATCTTTTGGTGAGCGCTGAAAAAATACGAGACAATTAGTATGGATTTTAAAATAGTATCGTTTTATTTTAACGAAACCTACTATTTTTAAATGTTGTTTGGGAATTTGCCCAGAATTGGAATATGGGATAAACTAGTAGAGTAAAACTGAAGAGTATGAGCCATCCTAGAATGACAAGGTGCCCATCCGAGAAATTGTCAATTATTGGATCGATTTGTAGAGTAAACCTAAAAATTCTTACAACGGTAAATATTTTACCTTCAAATATGTATAATACCTGTTCTTGTGCATTACTCCATCAACAATGTGATTAATAACAAACATCAGAAGAACTGCGATGAAAACGTGCCGAATGTTTTTTGTGTATTCCGTATTGTACATTTCAAGCAAACGCGATTTTCTCTCCATAAAGTTTTTCTCTTTGAGTTTCGACATCTTTAGATATATTAGTGTTTGTAGTCTGGCGAATTCAAGTCAACTACTACTAATTGCAAATCACACTGACAATGAGACAGGCAGCCGAAGACTGGTAGTTTTTACGTTGGAGATACTTAAATCAATTTAGACACAAACTAATCAATAAACTTTTTTACAAGTACTACAGATTGATTTTTTAAACTGTAAAATAAGAAGAAACCAGTTCAACTTTATTAATCATGGAGACCAAGGTAGAACATTAGGCTGGGAATCGTGTTTTGGAAGGTCAACCACGTGAACTCTCTACGTTCATAGCTTGTGGCTGATTTAACGAGGTCGCAATCAGAAGAGCAAGCGAATAGGATACATTCTCGTAGCTCCAGGATGTAGAGCAAGACA
>JAODGE020004207.1:0-26238 GCA_027574965.2 Ecitophya simulans
GAGATTTCGAATGATATAATGCAAATTTTATGTGTTTAAGTTAAAATCTCATTGCGTATTAACCAATCAGTCACGAGTGTTTCATCGTACACGATTTTCGTTATTTTACAATAAATAGTGACGAGAGAATCCAGTACTTTTTTTCATTATGAGTGATGATGGCAAAATTCAGGCCGATAATAGATTGTATTTGTGGAGTAATAAGTAATGAGCGTTTTTTTCTTCTTTTTTTTATTGATAATTTAACCGTTCTTTAAAAATTTAATTAATTATGTATTTGCAAAAGAGAAAATGAGATTTCGAATGGTATAATGCAAATTTTATGTGTTTAGGTTAAAATCTCAGTGCGTATTACCCAATCAGTCACGAGCGTTTCATCGTACACGATTTTCGTTATTCTACAATAAATAGGGACGAGAGAATCCAGCACTATTTTCATTATAAGTGATGATGGCAAAATTTAGGCAGATAATAGATTGTATTTTTAGAGTAATAAGTAATGAGCGTTTTTCTTCTTTTTTATTGAGAATTTAACCGTTGTTTAAAAATTTAATTAATTATGCATTTGTAAAAGTGAAAATGAGATTTCGAATGGTATAATGCAAATTTTATGTGTTTAGGTTAAAATCTCATTGCGCAGTGCCCAAGTCAATATTTGGAAAGTGAATTGGCGAATTATTGACAGCGTTTTTCGTGACGAATGTTTTTTTTTCCGTTCAATTGTAAAGTTCAACGTCGTATTATGACTTTATAGTATTTGAGCATTGTAAAGACTCGTCGAGGTCGTGCGAATCATGATTCTCACCGTTGACCTATTCACATCTTGATGGCGTTTCAATTGACATTTTGCATGATTTTTGTATTTTCATTCGCACACTCGCTGCGCAAAATTCGCCATTCCGTCTCGATTTCGTTCCTCACACGCAGGAGAAGAAGAAGAAAAAAAAAGGGCAAAACTCCGAGGACAGGAGTATTACCGCAATTGGAGGCGCGCGTGGGCTTCGATAAGGTGTTTGTTGTTCGTCGAACGAATCATTAATTTTCCGGCGCGCGTCGATCTGCGATGTTTGCGTAAACTTGTTTTTCGAAAGTTTCCGGTCGCGATCAACAATCAACAGCGTCGTCGGGCGCGCGTCGCGCGAGTTATTTTAGTGCGCGCGATTGCCGCCCGCCTGATAAGAGCCGCCGTTCGAAACAATCAAACACGATTGTTATTATATTTGGAACGCCGCAACATTTCGCGCGCGCGCGCGCGCAACGGTTTCGGGTTATCGACGGCAGGCAACCAGCTTTGCGTCGTCGTCGCGATCTCGAGCGTCGAGAGCGCAAACATTTCCGACGCCCGATAGCGGCGGGTTCACGCGACGCCCGGCGACGTTCACCGCGGTCCGTCCATGAAATTATTTGCGCGCCGCGCGCCGCGCTCCGATTTCGTCTCGCGCGTCGTTATCGCGCCGCTTTTTCTTTCTTATACGACGCCGCGCTCCCTTTTTCTTTTGTCGTCGTCGTCGTCGTTCTTCTTCTTTTTTTTTTCTCTCGCGCAACAACAACAACAACGCGAAAGGTCAATCACACCGCGCGCGATAACGTCGAGCGCGCGCCCGACTTTTTATATCGTTGTTTATGCAATTTATCTGCATCGCGATGCGTGCGCGCTCGCGCTCGCATCAATTCGCGCGTGGGTGTTTGCGCGAGACGCGTCTCCGCAAGTGTGCCGTGTTGTTGTTGTTTTTTTTTTGGTCGTTTGCGAAATCGGCGCGAAATTCGCGCGAAAACGCACCGTCGACGCGCGCGATGTCGGCGCGTTATCGGTCGCGGTTCGCCGAAAACGCATCTCGTCGCGCTGGGCGCGCGGAACTGACCTACGTCTACGCTCAGACGACGACGAAAGTTCCCCGGGCGCTCGTCGGCGAGCGATCGCAATTACGCGCGCGCGCCGACGATTGATGAAATTAATCAAATTGATTCGGCGCCAAACGCGCTAGCGATCAATCGCGTTCGGCCCAGTTCGGGCTAGACGCGCACCGGTGCGCGTGCGCCACGCAAACGACATATTTGTTTATTAATGCCGTGCCGTCGCGGGGACGAACTGTGCAACGTCGCGACGCATCGCTAATTATCGTCGGCCTCTGAAACCGATTTTTTTTTCTTTTTGTTCGGTGTTTTTTTTTTGTGCGCGAGGTTGGCGAAAGTTTGCGTGCGCTTTGAGGTTTGGGATTTCCCAACGAGATGTGCGACCGCAGCGATTCGGATCGAGATTCACGCTTGGCAGGTAACCAATTCAGTTTACTCGTCGCGACTTTTCGTCGCCGCCGAGCGTGGCCGATCGCGCCCGATTGGCGATCGGCGCGCGTCGCGGATGTCGAATTCGTCGCGGGCGGCAAACGCGACGAAACGCGGCGAATTCGTCGTTTTCGTTTCGAACGGCATTTCGGATTTTAGCGCGTCCGAGACGTTGGCGCGTAACGAGATCAAGGATTCTTTGTGCGCGCGCAACGTCGTGTCGCCGCAATATAATAATAACCGCGTTTACAATAACAATGTTGGCTGCGGATGATGCGCGTCATGAGATTATTGCTTGGGGGGCTTTGGGCGTTTTGCCATTTTGATATGTAAATGCATATATATTTTTTAAGTTTTTGTTCGGTTGGAGCTAATTTTTTTTTTCTGCAACTTTGTCATCCGTATGTGTTAACGTTTATCAATGAGGAAAATCTCAAATTGACCAACTGGTCGAAGGGTAGCAGGAAATCGTTAGCAATTGTTGGTATATCTGAAAAGGAATTAAAAAAAAAAAACGCTCAATTATATTTAGAATGTCGAAAAACGTACACGAATTTCTTCACAATTGCCTGGATTTTTTTTGTCTGCGTTCAAGCGCTCATGACTTATTACTCAATCGCCGACGAGCCGTTCGGATAGAGATAATTCATTCAAATTAGCGGCCGCTTATTGGTTGTGTTGCGTTCGGAAAGAAAGTATGCAATCTAAGCGCCGCGATGCCTACAAGTGTCTTCTAATTGCGCCGACAATTATCTCCTTAAGTGGTTAGTGTGTCTGCTTAGATATTCGCGGCGCGGCGTTATTATACGTCATTATTGCATTACGCGTCGCACGGGATGCAGGTCGGCCGTGATAATTATGGCGATCGTTATCCGTCGGGCGCAATTATGGATTTAGACGTTGTTTTATTGGCGTATCAGAGCGCGACGGCGGCGGAAATTTCGCCGCGCGCGCGTACGAATATTTTCGCGTGTGCGCCAATGCGACATGGGCGCAGCCGAGCGCAGATCGTCGTTCGATTCGTCGCTTTTTTGCGGATGCGGCGCCGAGGCGAATTCGAACCTGGTTGTTTTTGTTGTTGTCGTTGGTGCTTTCTTGCCGTTCGCTCGGCCGCGAGCGAGCGACCAATCGCATGCTGAATTACGTTGTAAAATGGCGCAAATTTCGCGCGGCGCAGAAATAGTTTTATCGACCTCGATTTCTCGTATTTCTCTGCGTTGCGAATTCGCGCGCAATTTCAGCAATCCCGCCGCGACTATTTGACAAAACGGCCTAGATTTCGCGAAAGTGACGCGCGCGCCGCCACCCGCGAGGGATGATCGTCTCGCTGACGCACGCTGTTTGCTGTTGCAGTTCGGACTATAGAGCGAAGCCGAGGATGTCGGCGGTAGGCGGGCGGCGGACGTACACCGAGGACGAGCTGCAGGCGGCGCTGCGCGACATCCAGTCGGGCAAGCTGGGCACGCGGCGCGCCGCCGTCATCTACGGCATACCGCGGTCGACGCTGCGCAATAAGGTATACAAATTAGCGCTGGAGCGCGAGCGCGACGCGCATCTAACATCCGCTGCCTCTTTGAAGCTGACCGACGAGGAGGAAGCCACCGACATGGACGACAAGGAGCTGTCCGGCGCCGAGGAGGAGAAGGAGGTGGAGAAGGCGCTCGAGGGGCCGCTGCTCTCCTACGACGACCTCGTCGGCTCCGGCCCGCTGAAGGCGCTGCTCGCCAAGCAGCTGGGCGGAGGCGGCGGCGGCGCCGCGGGCAGCGACGACGAGCAGAACGCGAACGCCGCCGCCGCCGCCACGTTCCCCCTGCAGGCGCTGCTGCTGCGCAACCTGATCGAAGGCGGCGCCGCCGGCGGCGGCGTCGGCGAGGTGATGAAGCGCCTCTTCGCGCAAGACCTCTTCAACGCGCAGACGCACGCGCAGAGCAACGGCGATCAGGAGCGGATGGCGCGCGACCGCCCCAGCCCGTCCAACTCGGTGATCCAGCGCGCCGGCGGCAAGCGCGACCGCCCCGACTCCGACTCCGAGACGGAGGACTCCGGCTCGAATGTGATACTTAAGATTCCGTCCTTCAGGCCCACGACGGCGGGCAGCAAGAACGGCGGCGGCGCGGCGTCGCCGTCGGTGACGAGCGACTCGACGTCGCCGCCCATCGCGCTGCCGCCCGGCCGCGGGCTGTACCAGAAGGACGTCAAGGACCTGATAGCCAAAAGCATAAGCCAAAAATTCCAGCAGAGCCCCGAGCCGCCCGCGGGCTCTGCCCAACAGCCGCCGGCGGGGATGCGCAACCCGATGCTGGACTTTGACATGGCGATCAAGCGCGGCCGCTTCACGCCGCCCCTCGCGGCGGGCATGGCGGCGGGCATGGCGGCGATCAAGTCGCAGGCGCCGGAGCCGCGCGTGCCGTTCCAGGGCGCGCACCACGCGCACCACCAGCCGCAGAACGCGCACGCGCACGCCCCGAACGCCCACGCGAAGCAGAACGCGAACGCGGGCGGGGCCGGCACCGGCGGCGGCAAGGGCACGCGCCCCAAGCGCGGCAAGTACCGCAACTACGACCGCGACTCGCTGGTGGAGGCCGTGCGGGCGGTGCAACGCGGCGAGATGTCCGTGCACCGCGCCGGCAGCTACTACGGCGTGCCGCACTCCACGCTCGAGTACAAGGTGAAAGAGAGGCACCTGATGAGGCCGCGCAAGCGCGACCCGAAGCCCAACCCCGTCGACGAGAAGATCGCGTCGCTGAAGCAGAACGACCTGCGCAACGCCGCCGCCGCCGCCGCCGCCGCCGAGAAGATGAAGGCCGCCTCCGCGGCGGGCATCAAGCCCGGCCAGCCGGGGGCGGCGAAGTTCGCGCCCGCCTCGCCCAACGGCATCAAGCTGCCGATGTACGACCCCGCCCTCGGCCCGCTCGGCTACAACGCCCATCCGTTCCCGTTCTGGTCGCACGCCGCCTACTCGCACCTGCCGCTCGACTACGGCCGCCCGTCGGCCGCCGCCGCCGCCGCCGCCGCCGCCGCCTTCCCCGCCGCCAACCACGACCAGCTGTACGCGTCGCAGATGATCCAGAAGCTGCACGAGGAGTCGCGCTTCATCGGCCCGCCCGGCGGCGCGCCCGCGGGCGGGGCCAACATGAGCAAGTCGACGCGACAGATGGCCGAGTCGCTGCTCGACCCGGCCGAGAGCAACGGCCTGCTGGACGGCATCATACGCTCCAGCCTCGAGTCGGGCGTGCCCGGCGACGACAAGAAGGAGGACAGCAACGTCAAGCCGCAGAACATGTCGAACAAGACGCTGCTCGACCAGCTGTGTCGCAACAGCCGGCTCGCGCCGCTCACCAAGTTCGGCCACGAGCGCGACGTCGTCAAGAAGGAGAACGGCGACGGCGACGCGTCGCCCGACCCGCACGACGCCGACCCCGTCGAGTACAAGCCGGACATCGCCACCATCAACCTGTCGAACGACGCCGACGACGCGCGGACGAACAACAACGGCGCCGCCGCCGCCGCCGCCGAAGAGAACGGCGGTCACACGTCGCCGCCGCCGCCGCCGCCGCCCGTCGTGCCGCGCCCCGGCATGATCTTCCTGAAGCAGGAGCTCACCAAGCCGGAGAACCTCAAGCCCGAGATGCTGGTGCGCTTCCGCGACGCGCTCGCCGACGCGACGCCGCGCAACGGCGTCGACGACGCGAGCGCCTCCGAGTCGGACGCGCACGACTGACGTCGGCTCGCGTTCGGACGCCGTCCGGCGACGCACCACTAGCGCCCCCACTCCCTCTACGCCCCGCCCCCATTGCGCGCTCGCAGTGCGCGCGCGACGTGCTAACCGAATTGGAGAAACAAATGGTCCACAAACTTATCTTATAGACGCATACAAAGGAAACAAAGCAAACCGAACTGTACAAAGCATGCGGGTCGACACCCACACACACACACACACACACTCTTCTCACACATGTTGACGAAAGGTAATGGCGATGGCGAGACGCGGCGATTTTCGCAAGTACCACCCACGCACGCGCGGCGATGAGCATCAAAGCACCGCGCGACGGCGACGAACCGGCAAATTCTAACCTCGACGGGTACTAGCAGCAAACGTATTCGGTGTCTTTGCATTACGAGTCGTTCCATTACGCCCACCCTCCCAGAGAGCGAGAGAGAGAGAGAGAGAGAGTACTCGAAAATGCGACGATGCATTTGTATATCGGTATATATATTCTAACCTACAAACAAATATATACCCACGGTGTTTGTGTCTCTCTGTTTCGATGTCTCGGCATGTTCATAATGCATACGATAAAGCTAAAAATTATAGTATACAAAAATATGCGTAACACGTACGGTGCGTAACAAAAAAAAAATTCAATCGGTGTGTATTCTCTGTGTGTGTCTCGAAGATCTGTAAAAAAAAAACCAAACAAGTTTATAAGGCTAAACGCTACGTATATTCGTAAATGTGGATCGCTCTCGGGTGCTTTGATGTGTTCATCTTCGACGCTCGTTGCACAGGACTTGTGGGAAACGAGGTCAAAATCATTCGGAAAAGTATGATAAAATATTGCAAAAAAAAAAAAATTATATCTATCTGTGATTTATTCAAAATTTTTGATGTATATTTTCTCTAAGAAACAAAAAGTATCTATTATATTATTATTGAATAAGGAAATATTGAGGGAAATGCAGAAAATTATTATTGATATGATTACTAAGTGTAGGAACAAATTAGCGACGGCGCTGACGTCGGCAAATATCAAAACGACGAAACCAAACCAAAAAGGCGTCGAAACCAAAACACAAGTCATTTGGACGATAGGGCGAAATGACGGGGAGAATTTATATGTATAAAATTATAAAAGTTTACAATGCGAGTCTCATTGGTGCATACATAATTATTCGGCTTGCAAATATCAAGTGTCGGTGTTGAAACTATATTTATCTATAATGCGAGTTTACCTAAAAAAGCGAATGCGATTTCTCTCGGCGCGTTGCGCGTCGCGTTTTTTCGCGCGTTTCGCGCGAAACTCGAAAGGGCAACGTTTCGAAACACACACACTTGACCACGCACGAGGCGCGCGACGTTCGCACACGCTGACTTTTCTTTCGACGTTTCGCGAACCAACCCCGCCGCCCCAGCCCCGCCCCCACACCGCCCCACCGCCACCTGCATCGATTCCGTTATTTCGAGCGTCTCGACTTTTCAAATTTTCAAAACACTGAGAAAAATGACAAAGAAGTGCAATTAGACGATTATATACATAACATATATATTTACATCAATATTAATTAGTGTATAAGAGTATATTTAAACGAGATATTATATATTTGAACTTTTGAAGATTTGATGAGATAGCAGAAAAACTATGGACGCATGCGGCAGCGACGAGGACTGGATTTTGTGAATTTTTCCAATCGCGACTCGTTCGACGCGCGCGTCGCTTAATTCTTGTACGTTGTTTCTCGAGAGATAAAAGATTGACGAGGGCGAGTCACCCCCGATGGTTGGCGCGCCAGCGGGCGCGGATCGACGTGCGCGTGACTTTCACCCCGCGATTACGATTACGTTAGGTGTATAGGCGAGTTTAGTTTAATCGGTTGAAAACGGTCCGCGAATCGGAGCGGCCGGTCCACCTCCACCTCCCCGTTCTCTATCTCTGCACGCGCGCGCGCGCGCGCACGTTTGCATTCCCCCGAACCACCCCCGCGCCTCCCGCCCGGCGCGAGCCGGCGCGAGGCCCGAAACCGACAGTCGATTTTGCAATTTGCAACAACAACTTGTTGCGCGCGGGGGCCCGCATCCGGATAGCGCACGCACCGTCGCCGGACGAGACCGCCAACCCCCCGACTAGACAGGCACAGAGACATGCAGATTTCACACGACGAAACGAACAGACAAACCCGGCGAACCGTAAACGTAAATAGTTGCTAGTTACAGTTATCGAATAATTAGTTATCGCAGGCTAGGTATCAATGTAGGCGTCAATGTAGGTAACAATTTAGCGTGCACGACACACTCGCATCGTTCACATATTTCCACACGCACACGCACACACACACACAGCCAGGAACAAGTAACGACTTACGATCGAAATCAAAATAGGACTTAACCTCAATCGTGCGCTCGACACGGACGACGATGGACTCTGCTCGTGTGTTTGGGTTTGGAATTTTATCGATTTTTATCGAGGACGAACGGCAAGCGAAAATGAACTAAGCCCTTAACCAGTACATATTTTAAGTTGGACCAATATTGCTCTATATAGATATTTATCTATCTCGTAAGTTGTAAGTAAAGTCTAAGTAACAAAATGACGGGCAGGCCGAGGACGTAACATGGAACATTAGACATATAGATATATATAGATATCAAATATCAGATGACTAATTATCGAAATTGATTGATTGCAAGGTGTTCGCGTTAGAGTTCGAATTGATACGTTTGGCATTTTGCGAATCGAGATGAATTGAAACATATCGTCGGTCGGATTTAACGACAACGCTCCTTCTTATCGTCAATCGGTTGAAAATTGTGCGTGTTCCTCGAGGTCGTTCGCATTTCGTCGCAGGGTTCCAAAGATTTCGAGCGCAAAATCAAAACGTTCGCGGTCGGCGCTGTCGTTAAATCGGCCAGAACACAAACCTTACATTCCAACCAGACATGTGCCAGATTTTTACACGAAAATTTAATTCCCCACAAATGAATTGTTATGCATTTCCGCTGTTTCGCTTTAGTTCGATTGCGGTCCAAGTATCGAAATTCGACGGATAGCTATAACCGTCAAGCTGACAATGAGTATACGCAAAAGACGACAAAATAACATTACATTTAAGGGTTGCGCGTTTTTACAGCGCGCGCGGCTAAATTTGCCGAAGAACTAACCTGACCTTTTTAAAACAAAAAAAGAAAACGTCAACACTTATCGAAATCTGCATAGCTATTTATTGAAAGATTTAACGTATCTATACCCAGACGATTGCATTTACGCGCGAAATTTACACTTCCTGGAAGAGGGACTAGGACTGGGAATGCAAAAAGTGAAGAATCTACTTAATGTTTGTTGCATCAAAATTCCATGCATTTAAACTTGACATTTCAAAATTCGCATCCAAAAGTACCTTAAAGCATGTATATTTTAAGTTATGATTTAATTTTAAGCATGGTCGGTTGGTCGCCGGCGAGATGGTTTTTGTTTTTCTTCTCATTTTCTTTTCTTTCCTTCGTTTTTGTCGTTACGGATGATTCGTATTCGTATTCGTATTTGTATTTTTATTTGTACTTGTATTTTATATTCGTATTTGATCGACGATAGCGTATTGTATGTTATATTATTTTATTTTATTTTATTGTACTTGTACGGAGTTTTTATTTGATTTGTTTAGTTGTCTAGTTTAAGCAATGCTAGCCGTACGATATACGATTGTATTAATTATTGTTCTTAATCTTACGACGTCTTATTATTACGGGATTCATTCGGACGATAACGATTCGCGACAGATACGTATCGAAGCGGTAAGAAATACGTAAAGAGAGAACGATTTACAGTTTTAGGCGTTTAGGTAAATTTAACGTTAATTGTTAGCATGGAATTTTCGCGTCGGAAGTTATTTTATACATTGAGTTTGCTCCGTCTTACGATTAACTGTTCGACGATCTTTTATGAATATTTGCGTCATTGCATAGTTGCTAGTGTATATTAGGTGTAAACTTATTTTTGTCTATAATTGTTCATATTTTATATTTTTTACATGATCCGCATTTATTTTGTGTTTGTGTATTATTCACACTTTTTTATTATTGAATATGACTATAATTATCATTCCATAAAATTTCCAAACGATTTGCCTTTCTGTTTCTGTTTCGTGTTTGTGTTTGGTGTTCGAAGCATTATGTTGTTAGAGTCGAAGGATCAGCATGTTTGATCGCGACACGCCCCATTGGATGCAGGACACGACACTAAACAACAACAATAGATATTTAACGCTACTGGTTTGTCTCTAGGATAACGCTACATTTGACATTTTAAAATAGCCCAGGTAATCCGTTCTAGTTATAGACGATAGGTATTGATAGGCAACACGATTGTTTTAAGCAGGCGTCGCGTTCGGTTCGTCCCTTCAGTCATGGGCGTTCCCTCTGCGGCCGAAGAGACGAACCAATGCGACGACCGTTCTCACATCACTCAATAGGCCACCAGATGTACATACGTGTGCAATAGGCGACGCAAACTTTTCGCGGACGTTTCATGAATCGCTTCACTCGAACGCACCCACTCCGTCGTTTGCTCGAATTAATTGTAAGCATCCTCACCGGGCACTCGTCTTCGATTAAAACGTTCGCAGTTTCGACAGTTTACTGGCAGTACAAAGTACGATAACAATAAACTGAAGGCGACGCAGGCGTAAGCGATAAGTTTTTCATAAGCGTAGCTGAGGAATACATTAATTACCCTACTATAGATATACAGTAACGAAACAAGCAGCAGACACGATTACGAAACTCTCAAACTATACCACAAGTGAAATAGAATGAAATAAACAATTTGCCCACAGATACTTTTTATGTTCACAGACAGGATTGACGGCGACCGCATCGACGACGCGTTGATTTGCACTTGAATTTGGGCGCGACCATGTTCAAATCGTGAGCAATGAACGAAATCGACGCTCCTCGTCAATGCGGTTGCCTACAGTGAATTATGTTATCGGTTACAGTTACAACAGTTGCGATTACAACAATACGAAAATAGTCAAACGAAATGCAATAGTCACATCAAACCACAACTTCCTCATCAACAACGCATTCTACTTCTTCTTCTTCTCATTCTTCTGAATTATGTTTAAGTTTAGCTAGCGAAATATCGTTTAGGCATAAAATCGAATTGATTCGACGGTGGCGCCACCTAGAAATGATGGAATATTTATTTACGAATTTAGTACTAAATGAAATCGATATTTTTACTAATTCTACGAGTAATTCGAATATTCTAATAGAGATATTAATGATATTAAGATGGACGTCAAGGATACGGACGAAGCTTTAATTACGATTTAAACTAAAATTACAATTTACACTCGCACTCCTACATTCCGCGCACTCAGAGCGAACCCAGCTTGACAGGAAACCTCGAAATTCGGAAAAATTGGCAGTCGAAACGAACCAAAAATTCAGCGAAGCGAACCTGGGTCTATTTAGAAAGTTTACCGAGACGAGCGAACGTGAAATTACACCAAAAAGTGTCTTCGTAACTAATTAATTAGTTAATTAAACTACATTAACGTTAACAGCTGAATTTCACGCGACTAAACTGAATTTATTGGCGTGCGTATTATTTCTCGTACCTGTTGATGAGATGTTTCAGCGTTGCGCGTACGATTAGGCTTGGCGACGACGTCTGCAAACAAATGTGATGATTGGTACCATTAGAGCAACAAATTCGCATAAGGAAGCAAGTGAAATTACGCTGACACAACCAAAATTCGACGATTCGACGACGCAAAGACTGAAATTTGTAAAATTAAAAGACTTGTTAACTGATAAGGCTTACAAAATTTAAACAATTTTAACGATGTAATGTTAACGCTATACGATTGGAGCATGTCGAAATGAAATTATTTACAAACGGAATTTAGGCGCGTCGGGATGCAACCGATCGGGTGAACGAAGCGGATTATCGTGTATTATTGTATAATGTATATTGTTATCGATGTGTTTGTTTTGTTATCGATCTGTCTACGATGTCAGGCTAGTCTTGTTGCTGTCGCTGATAAGGGAGAACACGCAAACCGAGCGTACAGCAGGACGTTGGTGTCGTTTTGCTTGATAACTCTTAGGTAGTAACGAATGAAACGAACACAACCCAAGCCAAATGTTTGTTGACGATATATGTGCGCAGCGTTGGTGCGTTCGTGCGTTCCGTTTGCGAGCGAACACTGGGACCAAACGACGTGAAGACTCACCGAGACCACGGCCAGCAACCACGGACGAGAACACAACCGATAACCGCAAAATCAAAATGTACCGAGTCATATCCAAGAACACTGCGCGCAGGTTCAACTAAAATTACATAGCGAAACACGAGTATCACTAAACTAGATGTGCGCATGAGATGATCTTTAATGTTGATTTGTTGATAGACTGTTTTGTTAGAGCTCTGATTTGTTGTACCTACGAAATAAGCGTCAAGATGTCTCCTTCTTGTGCGTCCGACTATGAAACCCACTTATCACCGAACGATGAACGCAAACGGCGACGAGCGAGACGAATGTACTGGTTCTACATTTAACGACTATTACTTACGATACATTGTGAACTTACGAAATGCCTTTTAGCCGAGAAGTAAGGACGAGAGGGAAATTACCAGATTATAGAAATATTCGACAGCAGAAAGCGCGCGAAAACAAAGACATTCGAAAAATATCCACGCAAATGCGCCTAAAAAAGCAGATGCTATACGCATAACGATATCATACCACGTAAAACACATTCAACTACGACTAATACAAACTAAATATTAATTACTAACGCCGTGTTTTATCCACATATACATATTGTAAAATTTTAAACGAGAACTGGGCGGACGCACGACTCGTGCGAAGAGACGATAGGACGATAGGACGGACGGATTGAATGAACAAACTGTAATTTGTTTTGTAATTCCTCAGGCGGCTGACGCACGCGCATGAGCAACCGAAAAACGAACACACACAACACACACACACACACCGATTTTTAGCGTACTATGGTGAAACCTCGATGTTTGCAACTTTTCGTACCTTAATCTACTACCCAGTAAACTCTTCTAAACGTAATGAAACGTGTCGTGTCTACCTTTAGCGTTAGGCTGCCTTGCTCGGCGTGTGGGTCATCCTGCTCCTTGAAGCTTGATCTAACGTGAACCTCGGACGATCCGGGCGAACGTCATATTCGTATCTGTGACTTCATATTGTATTTTAAGAGAAGCGAACACGAGTTTGATGTTTGACGCAACCGAAACATTATAATTGCATTGATGATAACATGACGACAACATGACAAAACATAATGCTTTGTGGGAAATTGTTATTTTCAGAAAATATTTTGAAAAACCACAAAAAAATACAAAAAAAAATCGAAAACAAATACACATTGTATATTTATAATGTAATACTGAAGTATACCAGTATTTATTATACTGTGAACTACACGTCGCATTCGTCTTTCACTCCGAAAACTCTTCGATTTGGTGTTTCTAGTGCGACGTCGCGTTTGCGACACTCGGTTTTCCCCTAGGCGTTCCGTGACCGGATTGTCGTTGACTTCGTGGCCGGCAGATGGCGTCGAGATCGTCGCAGGTACATACACTGGTTGTTTCAACGTGTTTCCTTATTTTATTATATGCTCTAGCAGTTTACACAGTATGTAGTTCAATAGTTGTACAAAACTCTATAAAAATTACGTGTGTCGTGTCGGCGACGAGCGTCGTTGGTCGGTTCGTAGGGGACGCGCGACGGAAAGCATAAGATGGCCGACACCGGTGGACGAAGGGGAGTGGCGTAAAGTCGTATCGATTATTTCTTTTTGATGGTGCCGCAAGCCCACTCCATGCCTTCGCGCACGCCCGTGGCTTTCGACGCGACGCAGGCTTGAATCTGCCATGCGCGATCCTTGATGGTGGGCAGGCCGAGAGTCGTCGCCAGATCGGCGGCCGACAGGGCGCTGGGCAGGTCCTGCTTGTTGGCGTACACCAGCAGCGGGACGTCCTTCAGCTTTTCGTCGTTGAGCAGCTCGTACAGTTCGATGCCGGTTTCCTCCAGACGACGCTTGTCGGCGGCGTCCACCACGTAAATCTACGCAAGGATGGCAATTGATCGTTTGCGCCCGCGAGGAATATTGATCAGGGCGTCGAAACAGGCGGTAGAAGGTCAAGCGCGCGCGCGCGCGTCGACGCCTCTCTAACCTGAAAGTCGTCGCGCGCTCGCCGTGCCACTCACCAGAATATCGGTGTTCTCGAAGTAGTTCTTCCAGTACGGCCGAATCTTGCGCTGGCCGCCGATGTCCCAGACGTTCAGCTTGAATCCCTCGCTGATCACCGACTTGATGTTGAAGCCGGCCGTGGGCGTGATGTGAGTGATATCTTCGGCCGCCAGCGTCTTCAGAATCGTGGTTTTGCCCGCGTTGTCCAGGCCCAGCAGGAGCAAACGGAGTTCTTGCTCGGGGGTGGAGCGCAATTTGCGAAGGATCGACAGCAAACCCTTCGGGACCGGGTAATTATCAATTATGCAGTACTTGTTGTGATCGCGACGTCACGTACGTTGCCGTGACAACCGCGTGACATCCTTCATGCATGTCTGTCGATCGCTCGCGATGGCTTTGTGCATTATTCGTAAATTTACAGTTGCGACTTACCATTTTGCAAAGTGTCGCAAGGCGCGATGGTGCGCAGTGCTTAATGTGGTTGGTTCCTTCGCTCTAGCCGAACGAGTGAGATTGCTGGTGCCACAGGGCGCTGCGCGACCGCACTGCAACCAAGCCGGGATCCTGTCGCGTCGCGTCGCGACGCCGCGAATCGATACAAACATTTGAAAACATTCGAACGTGAGTCATGCGCATCATCTATGCCGGCTGCAACCTCTTCGGGCAGGTGCCCTCCTCGACGGCGCTGGCCATCGACGCCTTTCGAGTCCTGCCCCTTGGTGTGGAGTACTCGCGCGATCTGCTGGACGTCGCCCTGGGCCACTCCATCGTCGTGCACCTTTGCAGGGACGGCGTGTTCTTCCACGGACACGGCCTGCAGCCGCGCGAGACGCACCAGGTGACCAAACTGGACGTGGACACCGACGCCCGACTGAAGGCTGTCAGGGCGCGCGACACCAGCGTGTTCCTGCTCGACGACAATGGCGATCTGTTCGTCCTGGACTTTCTCGCACGAAATCCCTCGTTCGTCAAGCGGGTGCTGCGCGGAGACGCGCCGGACGCGTCGGATGATCGGTTGGTCGACTTCGCGCCCGGCTCGACGATCAATCTGGGCTTGATGAAGTCGGGCGCCGTGTTGAACGTCTCGGAGAAGTTGAAGTTTCGCGTGGAAGAGGGTTGCAACGTGAGGAAGATTGTCGCCGGATACGAGCACGCGGTTATCTTGGACAGCGCTGGGAGGATTTACGCCGTTGGTAACGGAGGCCGGGGACAACTTGGTAGCGGAGTTCTGGAAGTGTTGAAACACCCGCAACTGGTGCGGTCCCTTGAGGGGATTTTCATTACCGACGTCGCGTGTGGCGGCTGGCACACAATGGCGTTGAGTAGGGACGGCGATGTGTACATTTGGGGCTGGAATAGTGACGGACAAATCGGTCTATTGGACGAGCATAATGAGTCCGTTAATGTGGTGCCTGTCCCGCAGTATTTGCCGCTGCCCGATGCGGATATCAATGTGGCGTTCATTGCCGCTGGAGGGCGACACTCGATATGCATTACAAGTAATTGATTGTTACTTTCAAATGACTATTTGGAATCTTACGCATATATATTTTTTAGGTGATAACAATGTCTACGCATTCGGGTGTAATAAATTCAACCAACTCGGTCTCGTTGATTATAAGCAGGTTGTAAACAAACCGACGAAAGCTTATCAAGTCCCGGAAGGATATAAAGTGAAAGGTGTGGTGTGCGGACCATCATCGACGGCAATTCTTACTGATTAAAATTCGATTTTTGCGTGTTTTCTTATGTGTTTTTGAAATGGTTTTATTCAATTGTGATATTTCTTCCGGATTTTATCTTTACCTACAAATTTTTCAGGGCTTCACATATTAACTAAAGCACAATCAAGAACTTTGAATAAAAATAGATTGTTTATGATTGACAAAGCTGTGTTTGTAACACTTGGTTTATATTCATATTTAGTTACTTTTTATTTGAAATATGTGTGCTTAGATGTCGCTGTATCTTCCATCCTGGTTAGTTAGGTGAGCATGTCTATAAAATCAACCTTAACCTGACATCGTCGGCGTGACAGAGAGAAACAACATCAGTTCTGACCAATAAGTATTTGCTATTTGGGGTAATTCTCACTTTATTATTACGCTGCATTATTATTACGTTTTTCCTTAGAAATTTATCTACCACGTACACGCCGTTTACGCGGCGGACTAAACACCAACCCAGAAATCCACCTCAATGCCGATTACTCAGTAAATTATCAAAATCAGTGAGTAACTAGTGCTCCATAGTAAATTTTCTGTGAACTAGTACTTAACACAAGTGTATAACATTCAATCTTTCTCGTAACATACGTGATGTCTCATCAAACTGGAATTCAAGGTATCATTCTACTACATCAGTGAAACAATCAGATTTTACAAAATTTTCTTTTTCGCAGCTAATGATGAGCTTAAATCATTTTTCGCAAAGTGCAGAGATGGTCAAATTCGTCTTCTTAAAGTTGTTATTGAGGATGGTAAGTTGTCGCACCTTAAATTAATATGATCAAAGTAAAAAATTATGGTGAATATATGATTACTGTATTACAGAGCAATTAATGCTTGGAACATGTATGAAACAGTCAAGTACTTGGGAAGAGGATTATGACAACTTTATTCTGCCTCAAATCGAGAAGAACAATCCATGCTATGTGTTATACAGGTTTGATTCTTGGAATGTTTCTGGTTATGATTGGTTGCTCATTAGTTGGGTGCCAGACACAGCGACGGTTAGGCAAAAGATGTTGTATGCCTCAACTAAAGCCACCTTGAAGACTGAATTTGGTTCTTCCTTAATTACAGAAGAGATGCATTGCACAACGATGGTAACATTAAGTTATTAATTGAGTAATTTTATCTGTAAAGTGAGTTAAACTGGGAGTGGTTTTGTTCTACATTGTTACAGAGTGATATAACCTTAGAAGGCTATAAAAAACATAAACATACTACGGACGCTCCGGCTCCTTTAACTTCCAGGGAGGAAGAGCTCCAGGAAATAAAAAAATCCGAAGTCAGGACCGACGTTAGCGTCGACTCGAAACATCAAACCCTTGGAGGAGTTCTGTTTCCTATTGCCGAGGAAGTCAAAGATGTGATCAATCAATTGTGTTCAGGGAAAATTGACTATATTCAGATGAAAATTGGTAATTTTTTATTTTGAAGATTAAATCATGAAAATATCGAAACTTTAATCTATTACTCCGATGTGTCTAGATATCGAAGGTGAAAAAGTCTTACTGGAAACCGCCGAAAAAATCACTGTGGACACTCTGGCAAAGAAAGTACCGACGGATCACGCGCGTTATCATCTTTACAAGTTCTGTCACGCGCACGAAGGCGATTATTTGGAGAGTATCGGTGAGTTAAAATTTAAAACGCGCCAAATACGCTTGAAATGTTTTTAAATCTTGTTGTTTCAGTGTTTATTTACTCCATGCCCGGGTATAATTGCACAATCAAGGAGAGGATGTTGTATTCCAGTTGTAAACAGCCTCTGACCGACTCGATTGCAAGTTGGGGCGTGGACATTGCGAAAAAGGTTTGATAAGCTCCGAAACGTTTTATTAGCAAAGTAAAACGAGCATTCGAATTGCAGTTGGAGATCGACGATGCTTCCGAATTGACCGAAAAGTTCTTATACGAAGAGCTGCACCCGATCAAAAATTTGCACCAGCCTAAATTCGCCAAACCGAAAGGTCCTGCCAACCGCGGTCCTCGTCGTCTCACAAAACCAGCCGAATAAAATGTTTTAGGCCTGACATAGGTAAAACCTTCCTTTCCTAATATTTATAAAGCTTTTATGCTTATTTCGTGCGTTTTGAAAGGTAGCACAACAAAAATTTGTACAAGTTTAAAATGGTTGAAAAGTTTCCGGGAATGTTTAAAAGTATTATGTACGAGTTACTATTAATTGATATTTATATGATGAATATTTAAAGCTCAAAGCATAAAATATCATATTTCTACCTGATATTGTTATTGTTTTCTTCTAACTAACCATAAATTACATCCTTGGTATTAAATTGGTCATTAGAACAAATATTGAATAAACTCTTCCAAAAGGGACTTTCTGTCAATGGCTTAGGTGTTGCTCTATTGGAATAAATTTATAAAAGCTAGGCAACTAAGGATACATATATACATAGGTTGTCTTTCGTATTTTCTTATCAAATAACAAAGTGATTATAGCAAATTTCCTTATAAGATGATATTTAGTAGAACTATACAGAAGTCTTTAAATGCAGGTACAAAATTTCATTAACTTGGTGAAGAATTATTGTGGCTTTCTAGTCAGCTGACATCGTTTGACGTTCGTCGTTTGATTGTGTCAGTGGTGTCAGTTCGTCAGTGTGTTGCTGTGTTCGATGGTAGCGTCGCGCATTCATTAATCCTCCTCGCATGGAAATCGGAAATTCGGTTCATTAAATCTCGTCATCGTCCCGCAGTTCATTCGCCTCCCTCTCGTCGCAAAAATTCCAATGATCCGTCGTCGCTTCGCCGAGAATCAGCAGTCGGAATTCCGCGGCCGCGCGCGTCGCGAACGTTAAGACTCGCCAAGAAGCAGGAGGAGCAGGGGCAGACGAGAAGGTGAATAGGAAACGGCGCTCGGCGGTGTAGTTCAGTGTCCCGCGAACGAAACAAAAGGGGCGACGATTCGGATGCCCATCGAGGTCGATGCGATCGAAACCGAGGCGACCGACGCGCGCGGACAACATCTCGGAAGCAGACGGCGTGGGCGCCGATCTCGTGTCGAAAAACCCCGCGGGACCCTGAGCCGTCTCGCGACTCGGCGTCTTGCTCGTTTTTGCATGATTCACCGACGCGTCGCGCGAAGAAGTCGAAGAACTCCGCGAATCGCGCGGACAACAAAGGAGCCGCGCCAGCGAACGTCCGGCCGGGCGGCGCTGAAAACTCGACGCTCTCGGCGATGAGACGGTAGTCGGCTGGTGGCTGGCAGGGCAGACACTTGGGGGGCGCTTGTTAACGACGTCCCTGCCGAACGATGACTTCCAGGAGCAAATCGGCGAGCAGCAACAAGAACGATGATCATTCCGTTGAGGTAAGAACTGATACGAAATGTATATCATGGTAACTACAGTCACGACCTTACTGGCCGATCCGTGACGAAATATTTAAGTCAAAACGTGACTAACTTTACCAAAATTATCGCCGCGTGAACATCGACAATGGTTCTCGTCCTATTGTGACCACAAACAGCGATAGCGACTTAGCGATACACAAGGAATTCGTAGTAATGTTGGAGATAATCACAATTATCGCTGCGTTGTTTCGTCGCTCTTTTGTTTCGCACGTTTCCGTTGGCATAGCAATCGTCATTAGCGAAAAACGTAAAAGTTGTTTGCACTTCACTGTCAAAATTTGAAGTTGCCCCATGGAACAACTTTACATTAATTTTTGGGTACCATTTGGAATATATTATTATCCGGAAGGCTCCAACATGCAGTGCTGGCCGAATACCTCGGAATCCGTACATGTTTGCAGTCTCGACGTGCCGGCGCGTTTGCTAAACCCGTGTGTTTCGGTTTGTTGCAGACGTTGGCGGAGGTCTTCCGCTGCTTCATCTGCATGGAGAAGCTGCGCGACGCCCATCTATGTCCGCACTGCTCGAAACTCTGCTGCTACATCTGCATCCGCCGTTGGCTGACCGAGCAGCGCTCGCAGTGTCCGCACTGTCGCGCGTCGCTTCATCTCCACGAGCTGGTGAACTGCCGATGGGTCGAAGAGGTCACCCAACAGTTGGACTGCCTTCAGGCCGTCTCGCTGACGTCCACGCGCAGCGACGAAGGCGATCGCGACAAGTACGCGATGCAACGTCGGCGCGTTCGGCTATTACATTTCGTGCGTTCGGCAGGTGCTTGACACACTTCGAGAAGCTGTCCGTGTACTGCTGGACGTGTCGCTGCTGCATCTGCCATCAGTGCGCGCTCTGGGGCGGGACGCACTCCGGCCACACCTTCAAGCCGTTGGAGGAAGTCTACGAACAGCACATCACGCAGATCAAGGACGAGGTGGCGCAGCTGCGCCGCCGGCTGATGGAACTGATCAGCATCGTGCAGGAGGTGGAGCGCAACGTCGAGTCGGTGCGGTCGGCGAAGGACGAGCGCGTCCGCGAGATTCGCAACGCCGTCGAGCTGATGATCGCGCGCCTGGACTCGCAGCTGAAGACGAAGCTCCTGACGCTCATGGGCCAGAAGGACTCTCTCACGCAGGAGACCGAGCAGCTCGAGCAGATGCTGCACGAGATCGAGCACCAGCTGCACACGTGCACGCGCTCCGAGCTGATCTCGAAGAGCGGCGACCTGAGTCGCATGATCCACGCCATCCGCAAGAAGCCCATGACCAGCTTCGTCACCGCTCCGGTTCCGGCGGATTTCCACAGCGAGATCGTGCCCAGCTACGACAGCAGCACGTTCGTGATGCACGGCTTTTCGCAGCTGCAGCGGAAAGCCGACCCGGTGTACTCCACGCCGTTGCACTGCAACGGACTCTGCTGGCGGCTGAAGGTCTATCCGGATGGGAATGGTGTCGTGCGGGGTAACTATCTGTCGGTTTTCCTCGAACTGAGCGCGGGATATCCCGAAACTTCCAAGTACGTTGGGCGTGGTCGGCGTTTTCTAGTTGCGTTCGTTCATTTTCGTCGCTTGCAGATACGAATACCGGGTGGAAATGGTGCATCAAGCCAGTCGCGATTCGTCGAAGAACATCGTCCGCGAGTTTGCGTCCGACTTCGAAGTTGGCGAATGTTGGGGATACAATCGCTTCTTCCGCTTGGACCTCCTCGCATCCGAAGGCTATCTCAACGTGCCGTTGGACACCCTCGTGTTGCGCTTCCAAGTGCGCGCTCCCACCTTCTATCAGAGGTGTCGCGATCAGCAATGGTACATTAACCAACTGCAAACTGTTCAGAATCAGTACATATCACAAATCAACGAGTCCAAAGAGGTATTACTTCTAACATCATCCTGGATGACATTGCCTAATTTTTATGTCGTTGAAAAATCGCAGCGATTGGCCGCGGAAATATCTCGCAACGCCGTTGCTGCGACTCTCAATAATCCAAATCAAGAATGTGCGATCGGAGGCGGCGCCGAGGCCCTACCGCCAGTGGGCGTGTTCAATCTCTCCGGCCTAGAGATTAGTCTGCAGTCGGGGACGACGCCCAACTTGGGAAAAACTGGAGCGAATAACGCGCACGCCCTCCACGCGTCCGTGAAGAGTAATAGGACATCGACGACGGACGTGGGGCATTGCAGCACGTTGGGACAGGAGGGAAGCACTACCAGCATGTCCTCCGATTCGTCGCTGCAGACGCAGGTGGTCGTCCCGGTGGCGCCGCCTTCTAAGATGGCGACCGTCTGCGAGGGCGGGGCACAACCTGGCGAGGCGCTTTCGCAACGGCAGCTTTTGGGTTTAAGCGTGTCGCTCAGCTCGCCGAACTTGCTCAACACGACGACCGCGAACTTGACGATAAGTTCCAATAGCAGCACTTCGGTAAGGACGTTGCTTTCACGTTTCACAGCCGGCCGTTTAATTTGTGTATTTCAGGATGATCTCAGTGAGAACGACTTGGACGACAACGAGCAGTGCGACATGAATTTGATTAACATCGACGATAGTGCCAATGATGAGAATGACGTTGACGATGAGACTATGTCTGGTAAGTTCCGCCCACTTTCCATTCGTTACGTTATTTCAGATCAGTTCGAGCAGATTGTTTTTGGCGGTGGGAGAATTCTAATAGTTCAACTAATTTTTAAAGGCAATGGTTATGGTGACGATGTTGTTATAAATTTTGAATCTCACATGGAGACGTCGGAAGACGCGCCGCAGTCGGGCGACAAGGTTGCCGAACGCGAAGTGTTGCAATTGTTAGATTGCGGCGATTCGGAGCCGGAGAATCCCATGCCATCCACTTCCTCCTCCTCTTGCCACAGTCCCTAAGAAGTTGCACCGTTCGTCGCATTCGTACCCTGCCTACTCTGCCCCTCTGCACTTCTCTACCACATTTTACAAATTTATTTACCTTTTTATTGCCGACGCTGTAGAGTTACACGAAAAATTTTACAAGTACATTAATTTGAAAGTACATGGTCGACCAAAATAATAAAGTGGGTTCACGATAACCATACACATGTCGATAGTAATTCTGTACATATCGATTTAAACGGGCCCGCGATGGGAATGATTGTGATTAATATTGACAGGCGAAAACGACGTGGAGTACGTGGAGTTATCCATGGCGCAGGGGGTGTTGTTCAACGATGACACGGCCAACCGCCGCAATACAACGGCCACGCCCCAGTTGTCGTTCAACGACATCTTTCCGGAGTTTAACAATCCATTTCAAACGTCCGCATTCGACGAGCTGGCGCAATCCGCGCGCGGCGCAGGCGGCGCCATCGCGGCGACCGGTACGACCAACCTTCAGGCACGCCCATTAACCTTTTTAACAGTTGACGTGCCACTTGCAGATGCGCAGGACACGCACCAACCGCTAATCGATCTCAATCGGTTGGATCTGCCGATGCACTTGCCCACGGTGACCAACGACGCCACGCCCGCGAGTCACATCGACCGCACGAACGGCAATGTCAACGCGGCGGGCGGGCCTGCGGTGCGGCTCACGCGCGCCAAGAAGCCGCCCGCACTGACCGCGCCCGCTGCTTCGAATGTCACGTGGACGGAGACCGTGCCGCTTAATCAAGTAACCAAGGTGCCATTCTGTAACAGACTTAACATTGAACGCGCACAGCACATGACAATAGCATAAGACAACGAATGGTCGTCGGTATGATTGTTTTGCGTTTGCCAATTGCAGGAATCTGTGATGGGACCACTTGAGTCATTCCTGCGATCGATCAATTGCTATCCGGAGCACGATCAGTTGAAGAAGGCGAAGACCACGCGGGTGAAACCGCCAGCGCACAACCAGACTGGGACGAGTGCGCCGAACATCAAGCCGCTGGCGGTCATCAATAATTTGAACAATCCGGAGCAGTTGAGGCTGTTGCGACCGCCCGCGTTCCTGCCGGAAGGCGGTGATGACTGGGAGGCGGGGCTTCCTGCGGCTAGGCCTAGTTTAGGACTTACGACGCAAGGTATTTTGCCCATTATTATTTCGTTCATTGACGTGCAGTTACTAATGGATTGGAGGTGTTCAGATTGTCCGGTGCCGTCCACGTCTTCGGCATTTAGTTGGACGCCGCCATTTTCTTCGATGATGCAACTGCCTCAGCGGAACAACTCTAATAGGCCGATGAAACCGTTGCCCATAAACGACTTGAATAGACCGGAAAAGGAACCCAAAGACAGGTAACAATTGCGGAATCTGATTGATTGTGTAATATTTGCTTTAATAAATTGTTATGGCTTTGTATTACAGGCACGACGAGCCTCCCCATTCCGCCTAAACGACAACTGTTGCTAGAAGACAACTTCTGATTTAACCGAGAGGCTTATTCCATTGAATTTTGGTTTAAATTGATGATCATTCTGATTGTTATTTGTGATTTACCTTCGTTTGTGAAGAGTTATAATACTTTCGTAATTAGTGTAAAGCTGATACTAATTTCTTAAATAAGTTGCAAACCCTGATCGTTTTCTTCCCTTGCATTGTATACGAGATCAATTATCCAACAGGAACATGTTGAAAATAGCGCTTAAAACACTGTACTCTTGTCTTATTAGGAATCAAATTATGACATCTTACGAGAACATGTCGAAAATGGCGCTTAAACTTTAGCAATTTTACGTTTTTTCAAAATTTCATTCAAGAAAATTGCGCATAACTCGCTAACGGTGCATGAGAAATTTGTGATCTAAACGCAATTTATAGCGGAAGAGTTGTTCTTTCAATTTCTTTTAACAAGTATTGAAAGATCCTACGGGAACATGTCGAAAATGGCGCTGAAACTTTAGCAATTTTACGTTTTTTCAAAATTTCATTCAGGAAAATTGCGCATAACTCGCGAACGGTGCATGATAAATTTGTGATCTAAACTGCAATTTATAGCGGAAGAGTTGTTCTTNGGGAACATGTCGAAAACGGCGCTCAAACTTTAGCAATTTTCTACATTTTCAAAATTGCAATCTGTAAAATTGCGCATAACTCGTGAACGGTGCATGATAAATTTGTGATCTAAACTGCATTTGATAGTGGAAGAGTTGTTCTTTTAATTTTTAGCAACGTGACATAAAAGATCCTACGGGAACATGTCGAAACCGGCGCTCAAACTTTAGCAATTTTCTACATTTTTAAAATTTCAATCTGTAAAATTGCGCATAACTCGCGAATGGTGCATGATAAATTTGTGATCTAAACTGCATTTGATAGTGGAAGAATTGTTCTTTTAATTTTTAGCAACGTGACATGAATGATCACACGGGAACATGTTGAAAACGGCGCTCAAACTTTACCAATTTTCTACATTTTCAAAATTTCAATCTGTAAAATTGCGCATAACTCGCGAACGGCGCATGATAAATTTGTGATCTAAACTGCATTTGATAGTGGAAGAGTTGTTCTTTTAATTTCTATCAACGTGACATGAATGATTCCACGGGAACATGTCGAAAACGGCACTCAAACTTTAGTAATTTTTAACATTTTCAAAATTTTAATCTGTAAAATTGCGCATAACTCGCGAACGGTGCATGATAAATTTGTGATCTAAACTGCATTTAATAGTAGAAGAATTTATGCTGACGAGAGATGTATAATCCTACGAGAACATGTCGATGCACTCAACATGTCGATGCACTCAAACTTCGCCAATTTTTTGTTTCTCATAATTTCATCTTGGTAAATTGCGTATATCTCGGGAACGGTGCATGATAAATGTGTTATTTAAACTGCCATTTTTTTTATTTTTAAGATTTAATTCTGGAAAATTGACATAACTCGCGAACGGTGCATGATAAATTTGTGATCTAGACTGCATTTTACAGTGAAAAAACGTTATTTTCAATTTTTGCAAACGTGAGATGAAATATCCTACGGAAACATGTTGAAAATAATTCGCAAACCACGTCAATATTTATTTTTTTCAAAAGTTAATTTTGGAAAATTGCGCATAAATCGCGGTGCATGATAAATATGTGATAAAAACTGTATTTGATAGTGGAAGAGTTGTTGAAATAACCAACGGAAACATGTCTAAAATGGCGTAGGTGAGTAAATAGGTAAGATAATTTCGTGATTTTTACTTTACTGTCCCAACAGAGAGTTTGTCAATTTTTGAACTTTTCCAAACATTGACACACTATTTTTTGTTGGGGCATCACGCACATAATGGTGTGTTCATTAATATATTTCTTGATTTTAGGATTTCGCTGCAGTATTTTACGAATTGAGAAAAAGAAAGCAATCGGTTCTTTTTAGAACCTAAAAATTAAAATTTTCTTTGAAAGCAAAAATGCATTTATTTATTATCATAATAACTTATTTGTTACCAGTCTTAACTTAAGTTTGTTTCCCAACCCACACTTCCTTGATGATAGTTTATTCAATTGTACGTGTCATTTGCTTTATAAATTTGCATACTTGACGTGGCTAGAATAGTCAAGTGGTTAAAGCGTTAGCTTTATACTTGCCAGTCATCGGTTCGATGCCGGCGAGGGCAATTTTTTTTGTAAAATAACAAGAACAGAATTATAGAAAAATGAAAGTGTAGTAATGGCAACAAAATAAATGTAGGAAAATTCTTCAAAGTTCAACATCGGTAACAATCGGAAATCTCCGCATCCAAAGATACGTCACAAACCGAGGTGTAATGGCAAGAAATTCTGGAGGAGACGGCAGTCGATGGTTGGGCCGGGAGCGCTTCGGACGTGCCCGGAGAGAAACAACAATTTTAAGGAAAGGGCTGTTAATTTGGCTTTCAAAATTTAAAAATACTATTTTCCTGTTTATTCTTATTTCTCACATCTTTATAATATTCGGACTTTTTTTATCTGATTCTCCACCAGCTTTAAAAAGCCTTT
>JAODGE020004210.1:0-11868 GCA_027574965.2 Ecitophya simulans
AGAATTCGCTGACGGCCGCGTCGAGCGCCGCCGCCGCCGCCGCCGGGCAGCACTTCCTCGCCAGCGGGGGCGAGCCGCCGCCGCCGCCGCCGCAGCAGCCGCCGCAGCAGCAGGCGGGCGGAGGAGGCTTCTTCGACAGGCAGTCGCAGGAGAACGCCGCGCTGGACCTGCGCGCGCCGCCGCTCTCCATCCAGATACCGCAGATGGCCGACGTGCAGACGAACCGGACCGTCTTCAAGATGGAGAACGACTTCTGGCAGCAGCAGCAGCAGCCGCCGCAGGGACAGCAACAGCAGGCCCAGCAGCGGGCGGGCGCCGCCGGCCAGCAGCCGCCGGGCCCGCCGCAGCGCATGGCGCAGAACCTCAGCAACAGCTCGCAGCAGAACTCGCCGGTGCCGGTGGCGGCGAACGCCGGCAACGCCATGGCGCATTCGCCGGCCGGCCAGAGCGCGCTGCTGGCGCTGCAACAGCAGCAGCAACAGCAGCAGCAGCAACACCTCGGCCAGCAACAGCAGCAGCAACAGCCGCCGCCGGGCACGCCGAACAACGGTATGCCGCAGCCGAACGCCGCCCCGCAACTCGGCAGCCCCAACCCGCAGCAGCAGGCGCAGACACTCGCCGCCGTGCACGCGCACCAGCAGCTCGCGCAGCACATGCAGCAGCTGCCCTCTAGCGGGCAGAACTCGCCGGAGAAGATGATGACGGAGAAGATTGTCAATGAGATACAAGTGAGTCTTGCCGCACGTCATTACTCCGACAACCCCGCAACGCCAATTGCACGCTCGCCACATGCTCTCGTTGTTTGGTTTCTTTTGGGTTACTTTTTTCTTTTCTGTGTGTGTCGTCGTCGATTTTCTGTTATTCCGCGGCAGATGCGAAAAACGTGCGTGTACGCCCGCCGTGTAATTATCGCGAATTACGAATTACCGCTTCGGCAGAAGTTGCGCGTGGGGGCGTCCACGATTTCCGCGTTTTTTTGTGCGCGCCGCGAGACAGGTGGGTCCATCTAGCGGCCGAGCGTAGCGCGCGCGTCGCACGTACACGTGCTCCCACAGTCGGCGGCGGCGGCGAGAAGGTGGAGTGGGGAGGGCGAAAGACGCCGCGGCGTCGACGGGAGTGGGAGATCCTTCAGGCGTCGCGACGCTCTCGATTCGCGCTCATTCGGCGACGAGACGCGCGTCGCTCGACGTTCGCTCCGGCTCCGGCTGTTTGCGCGTTTTTCCGTTCGTCGCACGCTGCGTGCGAGGTTATGTTCCGCACTTTTTTTTGTTTTTTAGTCTTTCCCGCGTAGACCGATTGGGATGGCGAACGATAACTAACACATGTTTTCCCTGTCTGTTTTCTCCTCTCGCTTGCTCGCTTCCTCGCAGCTGGCGGATTTCAATCAGCTGCAGCGCAACTCGTCGGCGATCTCGGAGAGGACTCTCGAGGAATGCTGGACGACTCTCCAACGAGTGAGTTGGCTTCTGTTCGACCGTGTAGAGTATACTTCCAAAAAAACAAGACGAAATAATCGATCGGACGCGGTCAAAGCGATTTGCAAAGCCTTTTTAACGAATTTCGTCAAAATTGCTCGAAAACGGCGAGAAGTTTTTTGTTTGTTTGTTTTTCTCGCGAGCTCTTGTTTTTTCAATCAATTTCAAATTTCGTACATTTCATGGATAAGCTTCCAAATCTAATTGATTAACAATCGCATGATTTTCGAACATTTTTATGTTGTGTGTTTTATCTCTTGCTCTATCTGTGTGTTTCGATCACGACATTGATGATATTGTCGTCGATAACGCTCGACGATCGCCACTGACGATCGATACGATATGACCTAAACCTTTGGGGTATTGGAAAATGGTCTGCCAAACGCATGTTTTACAATATTCACACTTTTACACTGAGACTTTCCCGGACAAGGTGAGACATGTTTCAGCAAATAATTATTTACGATCAAACGCATCAATAGATATTGATGCAATTAAACGGAATGATACCAATATATTCCCTTCATGGGGATATTTTTATATTGGAAATAACTTTTATTTATAGTTATAATATCAGGTGTTGAAAATAGACCGCGCATATGGTTGGTTTAAAATAAATATGTATACTTAATAATTCATTGGAAAAAATGAATCAGTAGATTTCATTTACTTTAATTACGAAAATACAAGGCTTTAAATTTAGCAAGCAGTATCTAAAAATTTTCCTGTTAAAAATTCTTATTTATTTATTAATTGCCGCAGAAGTAATTTTTTTTTCATTCAGCATATAATAATTGAATTGACATATTTGAAAGGATTAAAAATTTATAAGGTGTTGACAGATAAAACTTCTACAACTTTGGGTAAATTTTGACAAAAATGGCAAAAATGCAAAAATGCACTTTTATTAAAAATTGAAGGCAATGTTAGTGTTATTGAACAATATCGGGGAAAATATTAAGACTAGACAAAATTGGTTAGTGCCATAAAAATACAAAGAAATACCCCATTACATTACAAACATTGATGTGTATCTTTGTTAACTGTGACTAAAACAAAACAAAATTTTTTTACAGTACTAATAATTAAAAATTTGATAAAATTTGCTATTAATCAACAAAAAGTAGAATAAAATATTGTAAAAATTAGCAAAGTTATCGCACGTTGAAGTGGAACGACTGCGAAACAAACAAATTCATAGTTGCCGATTGCGATCGGAGTTTCTCGCGAGACTTTCGAAATATTTTCATCGGAAAACTCGATGGCTCGTTGCTCGACTCATTTCCCGCAGTTTCTACGATTGCGCCCCCGTCGGCGCATGGGTGGAGATGCGCGGTGCCTGGCACGTTGTGGCGTTGTGAAAGTCGCCTCCGCGGAAAACAGAAATAACATGCGTGTTAGCCGCCCCCGCGACGTACACATGACTTTCCGCGCGTTCGGCGCCGTTTACGCCGTCCGGGCAGAAAACGGAAGGCGAACAACGGGAGCGCGCAATGCGCCGCCCCCCTCCGAGGGGGTGATAAAAACGCGCGCGATTTTTATTCTACACAAGATTGCATAAGGCCGCGCTCGCACGCAACGCTCGACCGGCGGCGGCGGCGGCGGCGCGAGAAACGCGAAGGGGTTGGAGAGAAAAAGCGTGTGCGTGCGGTTTGAACGTTTATCGAATATTTTATTTACACGAAACCTCGCGCTCGGGCGACTATTGGTTTTTCGCGTCGTGCGCCCGCGGCCGAAGGGTTGGAAACAAAATGGAATGCGCTACACACGTGTTTCGTTGTGAAAAATGACGAACGGTCGATTCGTATTGATGGCGATTCAATCGCGAGCGAAAAAAAAAAAGAAACGCCACGCCTTTTGTGCGAAGTCCTAGGGGCGCCCAACCCTTGATCGGTTTTCATCATGCGGGTTGCTTCGCACCCTTAAAATTCGCGCGAACGTTGCAATTATCGAATCAAGTGTTAATTACAGTTTTTTAAATTCACCATTGCATTTTTTACCATCGCTCACACCGAATCGATGGAATTTCGTCAAATTTACTAGGGTAGTAAGGTATTAATCGTGAAATTCGCTAATTTTTAGTGGTATTAATAATGGTTATTTGTTTTAGAGTTGTTGATTGGGAAAATATGGCTAATTTTTGCTTCTTTATGCTCTGCTTGAATTGCAAGTAGAAATATGTTTCCTTATAACATACAAATTAGAAGGGAGCTTTTATTAATTTTTTAATAGTCTTAGAAATCATACATAGAATGGGGTTTAGGACTAATTTTAAGATTTATTATTTGATACGTTAGGAGGGTTTAAATTTAATGTACAGTTAAATTTTATATATGTTTAGTTATTGAAAAAAAGAATCAATCTAACTTTTTAAAATTGTACAACGTAATACAATATTAAACGAAAAATCTAGTTGTATTTGCAAAATATAATTATCTTTATAAGTTTAGACGATTTTAATTAGTAAAATTAAACGAAAATATTTGTCAATTTTACTATAGCTAAGTTAAATTTTATATATGTGTGGTTATTGAAATAATAAATCGATGAAACATTTCAAAATTGATTAACGTGATAAAGTATTAAACGGTAAATTTAATAATGTTTCATGAATAAATTTATCTTTATTAGTTTAAAAGATATTAATTGTTTAAGATGAACGAATATTTTATACAAGTATACCAAGTTAAATTTAATATATGGTTAGATAATAAAAACATGAATTTATAGAACTTTCTAAAATCATTCAACGTTATACAACATTAAACGGAAAATCTAATAATTTTTGTAAAATATAATTATCAATATTAGTTATGAAGATATTAATTATCAAATTTTTTCACAAAGTANAATTATCAAATTTGAGGAAAAATTTTTGTTAATTTTACAACGATCAAGTTAACTTTAATATATGTTTGGATAGTAAAACAATGAATCGATTGCATTATTTAAAATTATTCAACGTGATACAATAATAAACGGGAAATCTTATAGTTTTTGTAAAATATAATTATCATTATTTGTTCAGAAGATATTAATTGTTAAAGTTGAAAAAAAAACCAATCTACAAAACTTTATAAAATTATTCAACGTGATACAATATTAATCTGATATATTAATCTGATATATTAATCTGATACTTTGTAAAAATAATATCTTAGTTGAGAAGATATTAATTGTTAAAAAAAATCTGTCAATGAATTCGGAATAACTCAAAAACTACTTAATCGACTTAATCTATTATATACGCAAATTAAAGCGTAATAAATTTTGCATCTAACAGAAGTCACCGCAAATCGGTGTCGTTGACATATAAGAAGTTACACGGCTCAAAGTGAGCCGTTTAGTAAAACAGTGCGTTTTCTCCGAAGTTTCTTAAAACGTAGATTCCAGAAAAACGCCGCGATAAATCCCGACGAATTTCTCGCACGCACCGGCACTGGACAGGCAGGAACGAACGCCGTCGGCGGATTGAAAATATCTCGACCAGTTCGGCGGCGAGAGCGGGCGCGAGCGTCGGCCGGAAAAAAAGGCGCGCGCGCGCGCGCGCTCTCGAACGTTTTTGTGCATTTTATTGCTGGATGCGTTTATGCATAGAGTTCGTTCGCTCCTCCGGACGCGATGCGCCGATGTCTATGAACCCTCGCTTTTAACTATAGCAAAACGACGGCGCAGGATCGCTGCACGCATGCGTCGCGAGATGAGCACGGCGCGCGCGCGCGCGCGTTGCCAGCCGCGGCTCGGAAGATCTGCGAGAAGAGCGAAGGAGGCTTTTTATAAACGAGCCGCGCCGTTTAAAAATAGCGCTTTTGCCGCGCGCATTCCCGAGCGCGCGCGAAAAGTCCGCGTCCGCGAAAAGGACAACCCGAAACCGCCGGCCCGATGTGAACGATACTCGGCGGGCGATTTCCAGCGTCGCGACGCCGTTTTTTTTTGTTCTTTTTTTGCGCGCATAACCGCCCCGGAGTCCTTCAAGACGCGGAAGTCGTTTGCATACATTCTGACGTTTTTTTGCTGCCGAAACGGCGCCGCTCAAAAGGGTCGTGTGAAAACATCGAATCATCGCCTCATAATTCCAAAGGGTAACGTCGAGGGGTTACACGAATTTCACCCGAGAAGAAAAAAATTAATGCTAAAATAATAATGCGACACAATAAAACGGCGGTTAGTGAAGGGGTGGTAACGATTTGTCATGTTTCATTGTAACTTTTTTTCTGGCAGCTTTTTCTTTCGAGAAAAATTACCATGCCGTTTTTTCTAATTGACATAACTTTATGAAATTTGGCAAGTTTGTAAGGGATTAAATTCTGTACCAAATGTTATACTGATTTTTCAAATACAAATTTAATTTGGGAAGTTACAGTTATTTATAATAAATATATATGTATATTTTTTGAAATAAGAATAATTAGGAAGTACATAAAAATCATTAACAAATTGTTATTAAATTATGAAGAATTAAATACTGTATAAATTTAGCAAACAAAAAATTTCCATTACAAATTAAATTGGAAAAGTTACAGCCTTTCAAATTCAATATTACACTTTAATTAGATATTTTAAGTAATTAACAATAACTCAGAAGCTATAAATAATTTAGTAACAAATAATTTGCCAGATTAGTAACAATTTAAATTTGCATAATTTAATATAAATATTTTTTTAAATATAATTGAAGTCAACAAAGTTATAAAGCTTTAAATTCAACACTATTCATTTTTTAAATTTAAGAAATAATTAACAATTATTCAAGAACTATAAATAATTCAGTAACAAACTTTGAGCGAGATTATTAAACGTATAATTCCACACATTCGCCATGAGTATCGTAAAATTTCACCGATTCATCGTGGACTAATTAAAATTTTTAATTTATTCATAAACGAACTTTTTTTGCGAATTTACTTCGACTAAATCAAAGGGTGTCGAATGCGCCCCTTGGTTAAACAGGGCATTAGAGTGCGTCGAAAAAATGGCGCAAAAAAGCCGCGTAAGAATCAACCCTCAAAAACTACCCCGGGGTGGCGAGCGGCGCACGAAGGTGCGCTTTGTGACGATGATACGCACGGCGCGCATTGTGCGGACGTGAGGACGGGGTGGGTCGGTCCATTAAAACGAGTTTAACAACTTTATTCATTACGCCGCGCCTGCGCGCCGTGCGCAAAAAAATCCTAACCTTCGAACGCTCCTGTTAGGTTATGTCGGGTTAGACGATTTCGTGCGCGCGCCGACGCAACGCCGCGGCTTTGTTCGACCGGTTTTTTATTATGCCGTCCACAAAGCCGGGCGCGCGCGCGCGCGCGCGGGCAAAAAAAAGGACGGAAAAGAATCGCGGCCGCCGGCGCGCCCGCGAAGAAACCGGCGCGCGCGCTGCCCGATGAAAAAAAGCGCGAGGAGGTGGCGGATGATGGAGGACCGCGGAGGCCTCGCGGAAGAGAGCGAGATCGCGAGACTCGCGCCCGAGATGCTGGCGGGAGAGTGCGCGCGCGCAAGCTGCTTTATATTGTGCGGGTCAGTCACACCGGCTCCTTGTCGTGGAAGAAAAAAACGAGAGGAGCGGGACGTTTTCGTCGGCGTTTTTCTCTCATTCCGCGCGCGTGCTTATTTTCGCTTTGCGCGGCTGCGGCTTACAGATCTTCGCTCCGATCGGCCCGAGCTCGCCGTCGTTTTGTAGGGCATCGTATTTCGGGCGTGCGTGCCAATTTTCGGAGGAATTTTTCAAGAACTTTTGCAGTTATCGAGGCTTTTGTGAAAAATCAGCAAAGTTATTTTTCTGCACTGCAACTGTGTTGCATACGAAAAATTGTCATAATTTGAAAAGTACTTGAGCTAAATGTCGTCCATTTGGTATAGATCTAGAGAATTGTGCAAGTTATTACTTGACAAAGTGTCACTATAACAATTTAACTATTAAAGCAATTTGCAAGGCATCGTATGTTTGGGCGTGCATGCCAATTTTCAGAGAAATTTTTCGTGAACTTTTTCAGTTATCTAGGCTTTTGTGCGAAATTATTTTTCTGCACCAAAGTGTGTTGCATAAGAAAAATTGCCATAACTTAAAAAGTACTTGAGCTACCAAAAACAAAATAGTAGGTATAATAAAAAACGCAAAAAGTCCTATTTTGTGCATGCGTGCCAATTTTCACAAAAATATTTCGAGAACTTTTACAGTCATTGAGGTTTTTATAAAAAATTACCGATGTTATTTTTCTGCGCTAGTGTATAGCATACGAAAAATTGTCATAACTTAAAAAGCTAAATATTTTCAATTTTATATAAATTCAGAGAATTTATTTATCTATTAGTTTATCAGTTATAGCTTGTTAAAGTGGGATTAACAAAATGGCAGATACAATAAAACACCTAAAAGGAAATATAACAATTAAACTATTAATGCGATTAATTTCAAATTTCATATGCTTCATAATAGTTCACTATTATATTAATATCACTAATAGTTTATAAGTTATTGCCTAGTAAATTTGGTAAAAAAAAAGTAAGAAAATATTTTATTTTTACTACAAAAATTGCTTTAACTTGCAAACTGATAATGTTATGAACAACAAATTTTTAATAAGTATAAACAATTAAAACAAAAATATCCCTAATGGTTCAAATGTTGCAGCTGTTTAAAGTTGCGAGAAATTTTTGTTTCGTCGTCGCGCGTCGAGTTGGAAGCTCGTGCCGCTCGCGTTTCCGTTTCCGGTAATAATTCACGTTCAAAACGCGAGCGGCTCTTGAGAAAACGCGCTTTTCTTCGGCGGGAAACCCCGACAGATCTGATTTATAGCCGCGCGCGTAAAAATCAATCCGATACGAAGGGCAAATTTTTCCGAAAGTTTAATGCGCTTTTCGGCCAATTATTTTTCGAATTATAGAAAATCGCCTCGCCGCCGAGCAGGAATTACCGCGTATTGCGGGCAATTCGAGCAAAATTGCTTCTTGACACGAGAACGTAATGGAGAACCACCTAGTGAGCTCCGAAAGCTCCCCAGAGTTTCGAGTGAGACGAAAAAAACTTTAAAAAATATTGTAACAAACCTTTGGTGTTTTTTGTTTTTATTTTTTTATCTGATCGCATTTGAAGTTCGTTTTATTTTTATTCCGCTTCGGCGTAATCGAGCTTTTTGCAAAAAGCTCTTCGTGCTCTAATTGAATTTACCGTGGCACAAAGTGCTCAACGCTCACAAGGAAGTTTGCTCCTTGTAATTTCGGCGCGAAGTTCTGTTTCGACAAGTCGAGCTTTTCTTCGGAGCTTTTTTTTCATAGTTTTTCCTTTATCGTCGGTTGCCGACAAATCTCGGCGAGCGGCAGAAAAATGCTGCAAGTGGTGAGCTTTTGTGCGAGAGTTTTCCGCCGCGAAAGAAAAGCTCGAAACTTTGCGCTCGTTTGTTCTTCTTGTTGTTGTTTACGCGTTTTCTTTCGTCAGCACCACCGCGTTTTTTTTATTTTTAATTCTTTATATTGTTTGAATCATTGTTTCCATTTGTTTTAATTATGCACCCTTTCTTTTCGAGGAAAAAATCGGAAAAATTTGTAAGGAAAAACGCTTGCTTTCGTTTCATGCGTGTCTGTAAACGGACAGTCAAACACTTTAGTTTACTGTACTTTCGGTCATGAAAATATGGATAAGTTATACACTTTTTGAAGCCTTATTAAATTGACCATTTAACGATTTTATTTGCGATTTGATTTGGTTGAAATACAGAAAGATACTTGGCGTTTAATTAGCAAACAGTCTAGTGTGACAATGTTTGTCCAGTCAGTACAAGTTATTTATTAACGGATTGCTATTATTACTGAAGTATAAAGAAAATATATTTTATTAAAACTGATAAAATTATTGTTTTTTTATAAAAACGTCAATGAGATAATTTTTATTACTCTAAGAGTAAACGAAGATCAAAATTACCCGTTTTTAAACTAATTGTAAGTTTTAACCGCAAAATTTTGTAAATATTTTATTGTATTGTCATACATTCGTTATGCATTATTGTATTTATTATTGTATCTATGTATTATTGTATTATATTTGCTATTTAATAGTGAAAAAGTGAAAGTCACAAAAAAATTATTGCTACATACGTTGGAAACCGGATTATTTTAATAAAAAATTAGTTGTTTATTAGCAAACTAATCAAAAATATTATTTTGATATTACTATTAACAAAAAAGTTATTATTTTTTCTTCACGTAATCAGTATAATTATTTCGAATAAAAAAACAATCTAAAGTTAAACGTCATTTAACAACTGATTAAATTATCTATTATCTGACATAAAAGCGAAGATGATATTGTTAATAATAAAAAAGTTATTGTCGGGTAAATTTGGTACATGATTTGTTCAATGACAAATGTTTTTTTTATTATTTTATTAGTTCAGTTACTTCTAATAATAGGACAATGTAAAGGCATACGTTATTACAAAAACAAATAAAATTGTCTATTTTTCTACAAAAAAGTGACATTATTTGATGTTATTATTACCAAATAAGTTATTGCTAGGTTAATTGGATACATAATATTTTTAACGGAAAATAACTTTTTATTCATGTTACTATTATAATTTGTTTTGATAATAGGACAATATAAAGTAATACGTCATTGTAAAACTAATTAAATCATCTATTTTCTAGCAAAAAACAAAAATGATATTTTCAATAATAAAACAGTTATTGCCAGTTAAAGTTGAAACATGAAGTTCTCAAAGAACAATCATTAGTTTAACATTTTATCATTATCATTGTTTCTAATAATAGTACAATGCAAAGTCATATGTCATAAATATCTATTTACTACTGCCTGGGCAAAAGCAATATCATTATTAACTAAAAATGTATTGCCAGTTAAATGTGGACCATGAAATTTCAACGAACAATTATTTGTTGGGAAATATGTAATTTTGTCGCACTTCCGATTCAAGAATCGTGAACACAGCAATGAGCATTAGGCCGACTGCATCGGAAACGAGCGCGCACGAAAAATCGTCTACCCCATCTAATTAGCGTATGCGCAATCGCGCCACGCGCGGCGCGTCGTGCGCAATCGAACAAATATTAAATAAAACCCGCGGCGAGCGCAAGCGCGCGCGTAACTTAAAAAAAGCGGCGCAAAACGTCTCTCTGATCGGGGTGCGCCGGCGCACTTGCGCTCGCGTTGCGCATTGCGCGCTCGCGTGCACGCGTTCTGCAAGGACGACGCCGCTGACGCCGCGCCCGAGAGCGCCGCCTCGCAATAAGTCGACGACGAGCGCGGTGCGTGCATGCGTGCGTGCGCGAGCGACGACGACGTCCGCGCCGATTCGAAGCTCTCTCGACGTGCTCGTCCTTTGCGCGACGCCGCAACGGCGTCGGAGATGCGCCGTCCCCGTCGGCGGCTGCAGGCGCGCACGGGCCGCGTGCGTCGGCGCGCGGCGCTCAGCCAAGCGCCCTGAGGCGACGACGACGCTCTCTTCGCCGCCGGCCGCGCCACTTTTCGGCGATTGCGCGTTCGTTCGCGCGGATTGTGACTCTCGTGGTGTGCGCGAACGTTGTTGCCAAGATGATGGAAACTGAACAAACTTCGGTAACTACTCGTTGTTTTTTTTATTTTTGCTGCCTTATCTCCTACATGATAAATGATAGTTATGGCTCGAAGGTGACTTACACCGGCTTAAGTAACGCCAGTTGAAATGTCTTATTGAATTGTCTTATATTGTTGGGAAGGAAATTGCTCTGACTAAAATCTAATGCTGGTGAATTAATTATGGTCGAAGTTATGGATAAATTAGTTTAAAAAAGTTATTTTTTGTTGGTTCCATCTTAACGGCCAATTATTACTTATTATATGCAGTTTTAAAAAAATACTTAATTATTCATAATATTATGGAAAAATTTTGTGTGTAACTTAGTTGGGTCAGAATCAGCAAATATGCAAAAAAATTGGTTAAAAGTTAAAAATAAAGTTATGAAACAAACAAAACACTTTGACGTCGCAGCAACCACATTTATTATCGTGCACGTATAGTCTGGTTTAGGCTATTATGCAAAATTTAGTTGTTTATCAACTGATATTAAACTTAAACGATAACAATCATTTTACAAAGAAACACACAACAGTTTTACTGTCAATGAACAATTTTGAGTGCTTTGGTATACACATACACTTATACACTAATCAATATCATATCATACATTATTTTACTTACTTATTATATAAATGAAATAGTAATGCATTCTTTTCATTTCATTAACTCATAAAACTTTTACGTTTTTAAAACATTAATTTTAAAATCTAAATACTCTATATGTAATATATGTTTTCTCATAAATTGGACAACTTAGAACAACTTTATATATATATATCAAAAGTTATAGATAAATAAAGTAATAATGCATTTATTAAATTTTAAAA
>JAODGE020004213.1:0-11870 GCA_027574965.2 Ecitophya simulans
AATTTCTTTGCTGTTTTTGTCTTCGTTGTATCAAATCTTTCCGAGGCTTACTTGAGGGCTTCTCAACAGTTGGTTTTTTTACAGGGATAGGTTGTTAGCCTATCGCCCAACCCTCCTCTTTTACCCGGGCTTGGAACCGGCTGAAACACTGGCAAACTTCTCGATCCGTCTGTTCATGTTCCGTTGGCGGACGCCTAATTACCAACATAAAATTGCATTGTTCAATTTTAATTTGATACTTTATTTGGCTTTAATTTCTATTTATAACAGTCGTTTTAATGTCTTTGTTTACGTCTATTATCTTGACTTGCATCTTGTTTAATGCCTTGAGAAACAACCAGGCGCCAGCAAGGGTATTGCCTACCCTCCGTGCAATTTGCACATTGCAATTGTGTCGGTAATTATCGGGCTTTGGTTAATGTCAGTTTGCTTAAAATTGCTATTTGGATAAAGTTATGTCAGTGGTGTTATTTCAAAAAGTTACATGAATCAATTGTGTCATATGATGTCAACGCGTCCACGAACATTGCACCTTTTACGTACAAAAAATTACTTTATCAGTAATACATAAAGTTCTAAATGGTTTATAATTATCAAACAAGCAACAATAATTTTAATCACTGTTATTTACATATTTGTGACGTGAGGACATTTATCATCTATTGGATTTAAAAAGTAAAATTTAATTGTGATGGTCACATCATATTTTCATAAAGTTGTATATCAGTGGTGGTATTTTAAAAACTTACTTGAATCGATTGTGTTTTATGATGTCAACGTGTCCACGAACATTGCACCTTTTACGTAAAAACAATTAATTTTTTAGCAATACATAAAGTTTTAAATTGTTTATAATTATCAAATAAGCAACAGTTATTTTAATCACTGTTATTTACATATTTGTGACGTGAGGACATTTATTACCTATTGGATTTGAAAATTGCAACTTAATTGTGATGGTCACATCATCGTTTTTTTTAAATATATTTAAGTGAAAAAAAAATTAACATTGTGTTTCTTTATTTTGCGATCTTTTCTCTTCCCTCGCTTTTTTCCTATTGAAACACTCTAATTTTTTTCTGTTCTAATTTATTTCTTACTATTTTAGCTTTCAGTTTTTTTTCTCTATCTCGTACAGGTTTTTTTTGTTAATGTTTTCTTGTCAGTCTCCACATACCTTTTAAGAAGGGCAAGCACCTCCTTGTAGAAACTATATGTGTTGGTCTGTTCTTTCATAAGGATTTTTGCCAGTTATGTCGCCCTTATTGCTGGAGTACTGGATGATAGAAGTAGATTTGATGAATATAGTAGTAAGTGTGGGAAAAGTGGAATAGGTTGTGTAAACACTGGAAATGGGTGTGGGAAAGGTGCGAGTGAAGGTGTTCCAAAAATAAAGGTTAGGCAGGTGAATGGGTTTTGAAATAAATTTGGAATAGTGATCGTGTGGGGATGGGTGTAACAGATCATTGGTAATACAAAATTTTAAATTTAACTAATTTTTACATGCATGTTTATGCATTAGGACGTACCTGGTGGTGCATAGCGACCTGCCTAATAATGGCGGAAATTCGATCTACCTACGCTGGAAGCTTCTTCGGTGGAATTCCACTGCTCTTAACAGCAACATATTATTTTTGTTGGCCTACAAATTTCTTGGCCGTCATTTTAATATCTCGCTATGACTAAATATTACAATTTACGGGTACACATAGGTACTTATATATTTACTACGAACGAAAATGCGTTGTATATTGTCTCCTTCCGTTCCGTAACTTAGAATTATGAATCTATCCTGTAAACTTGGTAGTCAAGCTGAACTTAACGTTCAAGCAAGTGGTCTTCAGTCCATAACTAATGGAGCGGTTTTTTTTTTGTTTCCGGCACCAATTAGAATGAAGCTAGTTACCCCGGCTCGGAAAATGCTTAAGTTGCGAGGAAACATAAGTTGGGTATAAAAACAATGTTCAACTTCTATTAAAATCTTTGAAGTAAGAATCTTAGAAGTAGGAATATTTAAATCATAAAGAATTAGAAAATAACGTGAAGGTAATACCGCAGCAAAATAAAAATTAACAAAAATAGTTATACAAAAAAAAGATTTACCGATATAAGATTTATCGATACTTATCGATACAGACGCCGCGTACACAGAATAATTGGGTTTAGCTTAAAAAATTAAAGACTTAATAAGAACGGAACTCCAAGGATTTGCAGTATTAGAGGAATTGCATAAACCACCGATCCCAAAAATAATTAACGCGATACAGAAACCTACAACATTTTATTTAGACAATAAGACGAGTACTTAAGAATTATGGAAGAAATACACGAATACACTAAATTGGAAGACGCGAGTAAGAAGAAAACAAATTTTGAAACCTTAGAAATAAATACCGGAGACACTAATGTTAAAACCACGAAACCACAATGGCTACGTTAAAACAAAAAGTAAGGAATATTGAAAATCCGATTCTCCTCAAACTTGCGAAACCTACCTTGTACGATCCAACAAAATGCACAATTGTGCGGTATCTCTGCGAGTATAAACAGAAAGCATTACAAAACAGTTGAAATGACCATCTTAAAAATTTGATATTTACCAAACTAGAAAACCAGAAAATCTCGAGAAAAATTGACATTAAATTAAATCCAATTTAGAAAACCCTTTTGCACCCGGCGGAGCAACTAAAGATTTACGAGAGAAACTACAAAATTGAATACAGGGTAGAGATGAAAACGTTTTATCCTATTTTTATTGTATTTTAGAGCTGTGCGACAAACTTTATTTAAAAATGAGCCATAAAGCTAAAATTACTTCAGGGTTATCATTATTTTCATGGTATTATCTGTTCCGCTATGCAGAACAAAATAACTATTTAAGCATCAAAATTTAAAAAAAATAATTAATTCAATTGAAAATATCCGTGTCAATGAATTAAACACTGTTCAAAACACTACCGCAGGAAATACTTCTGCACTAAACTCACTACCGAACGCGGGCGTTGTAGACACTTTGCTAGATCTTTCCTCAAACTATTGCAAAACTATAATACGCAATTCTCAAATAGAAACCAAAACCGGCGGCAATCGCATCTATAATCTGCAGCAACATACTCACAATAATTGAATTGTTTACGGACATGCAAGCACAAGTCAGGAAACGCTTCCTCAAATACAATTGGGTTGCGGAACTGAATATTTAAGCCCTCCTCGCTTCTTTTAAAGGGGCCATTAATAAAACATTCAGAAATCTTTGGGTTATTGACGGAAAATATCAGGAAATAAATTTGACTGTTTTAATTGACACAGGAGCAACCAATAATGTAATAGATGCGGAATACCTAAAAAAAATAAAATACAACAAAATTTCAATATTGATTTACAAGTGGTAGGTGATCTTCAAATTACACCTGCAAAAATAATTACCGGACTACTTGCTTTTTAAAATTGTGCATTTGATATTGACGCGGTAGTTATGAAATGCTGCTCGCAACCGATAATTTTTGGAATGGGTTTTTTAACGCGATATAATGCAACAATTGATTTAAAACATATATTTTTAACAATAGACTCAAATGAACGAAGAATTTATGTAAAAATAAGACCTGCCGGAACTAATTTGTTCTTATTTTAAAGTAATAATCGCAGAAAATAGATTGATTTCAACGGGAAAAATGCGACAAATAAATGTTAATATTTATTTTTAAAACCAAAATATTATTTTATGAATTTTACCCTAACGATACGCTAATTTTTAAAAAAAGTAATTTTATTAATAATAAATTAGACGTGAACCAAAATAACTAAGTAATAATTAAAAAAACTAATTAGAGATTTAAAGAATCAAAATTAAAAAGTAATACGGAAACATTGTAATTGTACGATTGCAACTCTATTGCAACCTAAACAAAGAAACATCAATGAAATACAGTACGACATTGGTGTCGCGCTACAACCCTAATATTGTCAGGCATTACTTAAATTGCTAGAATATCGCGATGTTTTTGTTACAAACACCGCAGAAAAAAGTTTTACTGACTTAGTGCAACATAATGGATGTCAAGGAAAAGCCGGCCATAAAAATAAAACCCTATCGCGTATCTCAAATAAAACAAAAAATTATTGACAAACAAAGAAAAAACATGTTAAAGCAAAATGTAATAAAACCCAGTTCCAGCCTGTGGGTATCACCCATTGGGTTTGTTAAAAAAAAAGACAAAAAACGCGATTTTGTTTGGATTATAGGCGTTTAAATGCGGTAACGAGAAAAGACTGTTATCTCTTGATAAACATAGATGATATTCCGACATATATTAGTAATGCTAAGTATTTTAATACCCTCACTGTAAAGCATATACAAGTTTTGTGGTTAATGGGGGTGGTATAAACTATGTAATGTAGCGGCAACTTTTCAAATGTTAATAAATAAACTTATCAGGAATATAAAATGGCAATCTATCCTGTGTTATCTAAATAATATTGTAGTATTTTCCGAAACAATTGAAGAACATCTAATAAAGTTACGTAAAGTTTTTGACCGCTTACAATCCGCGGGACTAACACTGAAAGTGTAAAAATGTTCATTTATAAAAAAAGTGATGTTACCTTATTGTTTCATCCACAAGCGTGAAACCAGATTCAAATAAGTTACAGTCTATACAACAATTTTTAGTGCCTACAACAATACGCAACAATCAAATTTTTCTAGGATTATGTAATTACCACCGACAATTTATTAAAAACTTTTCAACAATAGCACAACCCTTATATGACGCAACTCAAAAAACTCAGCATTTGAATGGACAGAAACGCTACATAATACATTTGAAAAACTTAAAACAACATTTATTAGCGTACCCGCTTTAACACACTGAAATTGTAAAGCACCAACCAAATTGCATGTTGATGTATCTTGTATTGGCCTAGGCGCAGTCGTACTACCACCCAATAAAAAAATAGAAAATCATCCGGTTGCATACGTATCACAATCATAAACAAAAAATGAGAAAAATTATGGAATATCTACAACAGAACTACCACAGAAAACGTCCATCGCACTTGCGCGTTGTGCATTCACTATACAAAATAATGTGCTTTATAAGCAAAATACTACACTGCAGGATAATGATTTACTTCTTGCAATTCCAGCAATACTTATAAAAAATACTATATACAAACCACAACAAACCACTCGCGGTCTATCTAGGAATCTCAAAAACACTACATAAGATTAAAAATTGTTTTTATTGGGATAAACTTTTAAAAAAATGTAGAAAAAGTTGTAAACAGGTGTCAAGATTACCTAGCCCGTATTGTCTGCCACAAAAACTTCTGTAACCTATTCCGATTGAGCATCCATTTTATGAGTCTCTAACTAAGGAATAGCTACAGATAAAAAATGAATTATTAAATAAAACTTTACATGATGACTTAGAGTCAACAGATGAGGAACAAACCAACGTAACAAATATTTCTGGGCAATAACAAAATACTTTTTATAATAGAATCTGCATTGCCAATCAAATTATTTATGGAAAGGTTAAGGGAGTTTTTTTCCTGCATGGCTACTTTGCTATTCGCGAAATCGCACTTGTTTATGCCAAAGGATGAGTATGCGATCGAATCCCTACAAAAGAAGTTGCGTTATCCAAAGATGGCCAATATTACGACGCAAACAACTTCTATCGACGGTATATTCGTGGCATGCAAGACAGAGGAGTGGGATTTGCACCTCGATCACAAACATTCGCGACCTTACCGGCTGGAATTAAAAATTCACTCCTAGTATGCAGAAACTTGGAGAAAGCCCTTTTTTTCTATCACTGGGATCGCTAGAAGAATTATTGGTGGACAATATCCTAACTATTATATACGAAGGAAAAAGTTGAAAACTACACACCATTTACGGTTGCTAGTGTGCTTTTTAGGGTGTACGCTAGATACAGCGTCATGTAAGTAAAATAGACCTAAGTTTACGTACAAACGTACGTAACACTCGAGACTAGGCAGCTATCGCAACCACCTTTTTTACCGCCATATGGAAACGTGCCTCAACAAACACTCGTGCGGCTCACTACAACTTCCATACCGTGGCTTGTTATCATTCCGCCAGTACGATCTACCGCTACTTCAACTGTGCAACCAATCGGTCCATCAACGGTATTGCTTAGCAACACTCCAACGCAAACAAACAACATAAGAAAGCCAGTCCCTGACCTTGTTTGTAGCTCCCCTCATGTAATAACACCAAGAGTATGATCCTACGCACAAGATCATCCATCTCGCAAAATAGCACGTGAAATATTGGGGCACAAAACAGATTGATAAACATATTTCAAGAGAAAAATTTTAATTTTGATTTTATTGCAATGTTTTATTTTTATAATTTTGACATTATCGGTTACACATTTAAGACTACAAAATTTAGTTCTTGAGAAGCATTATCATAGATTCTCAGAAAAAGAAACAAGAGAAACATTGGGCTAAGAAGCTGCCGAGACAGAAGGAGTTCTGACATTACCCAGTGGAGAAATATTTTAGTTCAAAATTACGTAATAACGAGATAGAAGACAACGCTGTGAACCCCGAGTGAATATGATCCTGCCACAATTTGGTTCACCCAGAAATTGTGGTAAAGATTCTTGTAAACCTTGTAAGGAATTCAGACGCCATTACTGGGTAAATAGGAGGAATTATGACAATTTAGGGAGTAAGTAGTGCCGGTACTGCGATAGAATATCCAGTGGACCCACCACATGGGCCGCGCAGAGTTGGTAAAAAAATGACCTGCGCGCGGGTGCGCACTATAAGTCCTTCGTTGAGCTTATCTTATATACTTGGCTATAAAGTAAGGCCAATGAGCGGTAATACAAGCAGTTCATAGTAAGAAACCGTTTAACTTGAGGTCTACTTAGTTTTTCTAATTTGTTTATGCTAACGGTCGTCATCAAGAGTACGTACTTTTTGTTTTGTTTGGAAACCAGAACGTTCCCAATCGAAGTCGGCGTGGGTCTAAGTGCGTACCTATATAACGACACATTTTACAAAATAAAGTTAGTCGTTCTACAGTCGTTCTCGAGTGGTTTCCCAAGTCTTTTCCGAGTCGTTCTACAGTCGTTTCCTGAGTCGCTCGTAATTAGTTAACGCGCAACGAAGTACCTTGATCCACCTAGGTGACGTCAATTGGTGACCCCGACGTGATGGGCTGGTACGGTCTTGTGCCAGCCCAGCAGACTAAGTCATCTAGTCTAAACCGTCTGCAACTCAACTTCATTACTACATCCAATGCAGCTCATCGGGTCTCGGATTCCTGGTGCACTCTCGGTAGAAGCTTCGCATCACTCACTTGCCCGAGAGAACATTTATCAACCACCATGCAGACAACTACGTCGTGAGTCGGGATAACAACAACAACGTAACAACACAACTTGTCGGCGGATTATCTCATCACTTGAAAATCGCTAACCCACAAAATGGTACTTTCAACGCACTATGGCAAATACCTACATCATCGTCACCGACTCACTACACTGCAAATACCAATGAACGACCGCTGCAAAAACCCTTGAACGACACCGCTGCAAGATACATCGAACGACACAGCTGCCACCACTTCGCCGTCGACTTCATGGTGATCCCACGCACCAGAGCACGTTTACCTTCAATTAAATAGCACTACGCAACGCTCTCCACCACGTAAGTATATCAAGCACACCTTCACGCTCTCCATCAGGCACACCGGTCGAGCAACTCGTCGCTCCCGGCAGCCAATCGAGGTCAACTCATCGCTCTCCGCCACGTCGGTCGATCGAGCCCACCTTCACGCTCTCCGTCATGCACACCGGTCGAGCTCATTTTTACGCTCCCGTAACGCAGGCCGATCAAGCTTAGCTCAACTCTCTACTACAGTTAGCGACAACAACAATCACATCAACATTTCAACTGTACAACATCATAGCAGCAACTCCGCTATTTCCTGCAACAACAGTCCAGCTACGTCCGCACTGAGTTGGAGTACCAGGACTGCACGATCTACGAACCGCTTCGAGTTCATTATCGTTTTCACAAGCAGGAGGGTGCTGTAGTGACCGTTTAACTTGAGGTCCACTTAGTTTTTCTAATTTGTTTATGCTCACGGTCGTCATCAAGAGTGCGTACTTTTTGTTTTGTTTGGAAACCAAAACGTTCACGATCGAAGTCGGCGTGGGTCTAAGTGCGTACCTTTATAAGGACACATTTTACAAATAAAGTCAGTCGTTCTACAGTCGTTCTCGAGTGGTTTTCCAAGTCTTTTCCGGGTCGTTCTACAGTCGTTTCCTGAGTCGCTCGTGATTACTTAACGCGCAACTAAGTACCTTGATCCACCTAGGTGATTTCAGTAGCATGAACAAAACTACCTTAACCATTTTACAAAAGGCATCATAGAACTTGAAATTTCTAGGGATTTAGGTAAGGGTGTCAATGCGAAAAACACATATAGGTGGCATTTCGGGTAATAATGATCGTAAAAGGTAAATTAAAGATTATATAAATAAAATGCGTCATTATGCTCATGTTCATAATGCAGCACTGATAATTCACTTATAGGTTAGTATTGAACTAAAAAATTACATTAAGAAAATACCAAGCCAAATAAACTTTGATAATATAAAGAAAAAATGTATGCTTGAACAAAAAATCTCCGCTGATTGTTGAAGCAAGCACAGAAGTTGACACCTATGTTGACACTTATATAAAAAATAAATTTTCAAACAACGTGTAAAATGAAATGAGAATATCAAATGAAAAGTAACAAGAACTTAAAATCAATGTCATTATATCACAAAAAAATATATAAATTATATCCTGTAACTAGATGAATATAAAAAGGCAACTTTTACATTATGAAGATAATATAACTTTGCTAATATTATATTATTTATAATATAATGAGGCAGAAATTGGACCGTACGGAGAAAATAGATGCTTAATTTAAAAAAAAAAAGAAAGAAAATTGTGTTTGCATTGCCAACAGATGAAGGTCACAAGGCATGTCACCTCGGCGCCTGGTACCTTTACCTTACCGTCAGGCCGATTTGAACATGTTCATCTTGACATCGTTGTTATGCCCTACTCGGCAAAACACAGATATCTGCTAACCTATGTTGACCGGTTCACTCGATGGCCAGAGGCGATTCCGATGGAGAATCAAGAAGCATCAACGGTTGCGCGATCGTTCTTTGCGGGCTGGATTGCACGTTTTGGCGTTCCTTTAATAGTGACTACGGACCGGGGAAGGCAATTTGAGTCTTGTCTTTTCAGGGAACTAAAGACGTTAGTTGGTACAACTCACTTCCGAACGACAGCTTACCACCCCGCCTCAAACGGAATGGTTGAGCGTTTTCATCGCCAATTAAAAGCGGCCTTGAGGTGCCATCATAGCCCTTCCTGGATGGAAGCCTTACCTGTGGTTATGCTCGGAATTCGTTCTGCGTGGAAGGAAGACTTGCAGGCCACATCAGCAGAGCTAGTCTACGGAGAATCAATAAGACTTCCGGGACAGTTTTTGGTGNGCTAGTCTACGGAGAGTCATTAAGACTTCCGGGACAGTTTTTGGCGGAGTCGGAGAAACGGGTGACAGACACGTCAAATTTAGTCCAATATCTGCATGAACATATGTCCTGCATTAGACCGTCAGCAGGATCCCGTCACGGGAATAAAACAGCCTTCGTCTGGAAGAACTTGAATACGGCTACTCATGTGTTTGTTCGGACGGATGGTGCAAAAACGTTGCTGCAGGCGCCTCCTTTGACTGTGCGATAATAATTAATAATCGTGGTGCACAATGCAAGTTGCCGTAGATCATTATTGCCGCATCTCGGTTCGAGGATGGTCAGCGGGTAGTCGTCAACATGGCGCTGTTGCACGCCGTTGGCTGCGCGTGTTGTTCGTAATGAAAAGCATTGTCTTCGCCTCTAGTCGCGAAAGCAACTTTGTTATCATAGTTAACCGGAGAGAAGCCCGTGTTAGCGATGCTTTTTGATGTGTAGGAATTGGATTCGTGTTTGTTTTTGTAGATATGAGATAGGCAAAACAGCTTAACAACACACAGTCGCGGTTTCGCGCTTTTTTATTCGAACATTTCGGTTCTGCTTAATGCTGGTTCTCCTTTGTTCGCGTTCCCCTCGTTGTTGCCGGCCGTAAAACAAAAGCCGGTTGCCCTTGCAAAACCGAAGACGACCTTCGGCAAGTTTACGACGATTGTAAGCGAAACAACTGACAGGCGTCACAAACAGAGTGGTATGGCAATCGTTCTAGAAACGTTCGTTAGACACGTGATGAGTTTCGATCGACATTTGAGAATTTAAAAGAGCAATAATCGACAACGCCCGAACAAAATGGTGCCTAGTTAGGAATTTTAATGCCTCGCCACCATAAACATCGACGTCCACATCACGGCCGAGCTCATCATCGCGACGTTTCGGGACCGGGCCATCATAACGTGCCAGACGCAAGGCCCCACTTGTTGGGGTACATTGGAATTCCCTTTCGGGCATGTTGCTCGCTGATAGTGAGTGCAAATTAAGTGTAATTCTATAATTAGTTCTTAGCCAGATGCTGTCAACCGAAGATGTGCAGCAACAAACCGATGATGGAATATGCATTCTTAATAATATCTCCAAACGTTCTGATTGCCAAAGGGCCAAACAAAATTGCGACCATCATCAGTGTGACAATTTTCTCTGACGTCGCTTTTGTTTATCTTGCTCAAGGTGAAGGTCAACAACATACCTGAGCTGCTCGACGAAAAGCAGGTTCCATCAATATTGCGCCCTTCATTGTCTATCGCAAATACTAATCACATTGAAGAAGATGACGGCGATGAACGTCAGAACCAGAAGAGAATGATGTGTCTTCTGGTTAAGTTTGCTCTTGATCTAGGGACCGTGCGAACGAACCGCATGATCACGAAACTTGTCTAGAGAATTCTCGAATAATATTATTTTGCTTGGAATTTTCATCATTGGAGGACGAAGGCAGCAAATTGTACTTAGAATAAGAGGAACGTTAAAATGTTGCAAGCAAAAGTCTGAGAGTAAGTGTTTGGGAATAACGCTCAAAGCATTCGTGTGTGCTTTGCAATCGAGAAGTTTGTTGCGTTTTGCACAATTTAGTGACTAGCATTGATGTCATTCCTTCATCTAAATCAGTTGATCGAATATTAGGAGTTGGAAAAGTCAATCTTATAATTTAACCAGGCAGTGTGGATGAGAAAGGATAGTTGTAAACAACAACATGCCATTTGACAGCAATCCTCGGAAACACGCAAATTGTTAGCAAGAAGTTTTCATTTTTGAAGAGCGTGCCATCACAATTTCCAAACCTCCAAACCTGCTCGACAAGTGCCAGCTTTTTAGAACACTCAGCATCAATACAATAATGACCACAGATTTTGCATAATAACAAACAACAGTTAGGAGTCGCTAATTGTAAGTCACTTTGTGATTGCAAACAAATTGATTGCACAAACAATCACAGGGCGTCCAATCCCGAAATAGGTTTCCCTTTTTTCAATTTTCACTAAAAGAAAAATGTTAACATACAAATCGGACGATGACGATTTGCTTTTTAGTGCAATGCCAGGACTTTTGATGTGTGGTTTAATATTTTGATTATGAAATTTTTTTTTAGTAATACAATCTAAAATCTACACAAATTTTATTGTTTAACATGCCTTAATTTACATACAATTTCAAATTATGTCGAACTTGTCTTTTACGCAGCAATTTTTATGTCAATAGTTGATACTTAATAATTCTACATTTTTATTGCGAATTTAAGGGATTTAAGTTTTAAAATGTAATTTTGTCGAATCACGTGCAAATTGAGTG
>JAODGE020004218.1:0-28963 GCA_027574965.2 Ecitophya simulans
CCCTCCTACTCTTCCATCAGTGTGATTTCTCTTTCCTCTCGCTTTAGCTCTTCATCCCCTGCCCCAGAATTTCCACTGTTGATACAGGAGCTGCTTTCTGCGGTGTAGGAGAGGCATGAACGTCGGCGTGGATGGGTGGCAGCCGCTGGTTTTTTTTTTTACCAGTCTTATGCTCCTCTCTTTGTTAAGAGGCCTGGCGGTCTGCTACTGTGCTCGGACTGATGCCGCTACCCCCCCCCCCCTTGCATGAGAACCACACGATTGGAATGAGGTGATGCCACTGTTTTTTCTTTTGGAGTAATTCCCTGATTATTGTCTGCGTCATTGCGACTAAACTCCGTGTCTAATGTGGATCAAGCGCGGATATACTCTGATTGGCGATGTAGATATATATATATATATATACGTGGAGCTCCTGTTTCTTAATGATAATGTAGATGGAGGTAGGCGTGTATGAGTTTATGGCACAGATACCTGAACAGCTATAGTTTCCACATATTCCTGGTGCCTTCTCAGTGTGCATCTTTTTTTTTCTTAAAATCTTTGCAATGCTGACACAAAAATAACCAAGTCTCTATCCGCCAAGGGCGTGGTAGTGCTGCCCTCCTGCAGGTTGCAATTGGCGCCATGAGTTTACCGCTTATGGATTAGTTAGTTCCTCTCCTCTGCTTGTGTTTGCTTGCTTTATATATATATATATATATATATTGTAGTAGCTTTCATTGTCCCCCCTGGTGTATCGAAGTCTCAAGTGACTTTACCTGTGACGCGTAAGGGGGGGGAATTAGAGCAAGTGATAAGGAGACAGTCTCCTGGAGTGCTGTCAAGGGCACACGCGAGTAGATCGCGCACATACAAGTAGCAAGGCACTCTCATACCAAAATACACACACATATATATACCGTTATCAGCAATGCCACAGTTCAGCGGGAAAATGAAGAAGGAGCAGCTGAAGGAGAAGAGGCAGCGCAAGAGAGAGGAACAGGAACTGGATAGAATAGCGGAGAGCGAGCGGGAACGCCGCATTGTCACCTTGATAGCTGCAGGTGTGGAAGTAACAGAGGAGAATATCGGTGCTGTAGGGGGTGATGCAGGGGACAATAATGCTCAACGGCATTCGAGGAGGCGACCGGGCAAGGGAGGAGGGCGTTGTGATGTCGCCAAAGAGCTGGTTCAGGGCTCCGCTACTGATGGTGACCGAAGAGGCGATGGGCACCGTCTCGATGTGGGAGATGGGGAATACATGTATGGAGCTGATCGCAAGGGTGTCCGCAGTGTCTTCAAGAAGGAGAGTCGCGAGGAAGTGGAGGCCAGGCGCAGGCTGAACTACCAGCCGTTACAAAACCGCGTAGTGATATCTAACAGTGGCATCCCATTTGGTACGTGGTTCTTGACGCCAGGCATGGGTACTACGAAGGAGCGCAAGGGGGAGGTAGAGGAGACCACCACTGGTGGGGTGGACAGTATCGTGAGCGAGGCTGGCACCAGCCACGCCTTTCCACTTTCACTGGAGATACCCTCTCGTGGGTGGAGAATTGCAGCGGGGGGAGACACCGGTGACATTGTGCGGGAGTCCAACAAGGTGGTCAATCCTAACGGTGGAGCTTCTGACGAGACGGATGCGCTTTCGAGGCGCAGCTCAGAGGCCACAGATGACGCGGTGGATAGCGCCTTCGAGGCCCTCATCGATGGCATTGAGAAGGAGCGCTTTGCTCTGTATTTGCGACACCTGGAGTCATACCCACCAGAGAACTCCCCGCTACAGGGGCTGCTCATCAACTCCTACGAGCGTAACCTCGATGTGTGGCGCCAGCTCTGGCGCGCCGTCGAAGTCAGCGACGTGGTGGTGTTGGTGGCGGATGCGCGATACCCCATCATCCACATCCCCCTTGCGCTGCTTTCCTATGTTACGAAAGACGAGCAGAAGCCTTGTGTGGTGGTCTTCAACAAATCAGATCTCGTGCTTGCCTCCGTGCTGGAATGCTGGATGCGCTTCATCACGTACTACCTCCGTGATCTCGGCTTCAACGTCCGAGGCGACCACGCTGACGAGTTCCTGGAGACTGAGGGTGGCTACGTCGGTGATGGAAAGGGTAACGGGGCCCCTATAGTCCTGCGTACCTTCACCGCCAACCCAGAGTCCCAGCATCAGGCCGCCATTGAAGGGGAAGGAGGCGAGGTGAGCGTGGCCGCTCGTCGCCGCAAGCGTAAGCAGCGTCGCTCTAAGATGTACGAGCAGATGCGCGCAGGAACGCTGAACATCACCGACGCCTCAGGCGACTCTGGGGAGGACAGCGAGGCGAATAGCATCGGGTACGCTGCGAATGTGAACTTCAAGGGTATGAAGAGGGCTGAGCGGGAGATGCGGCAGGAGAAGGACGACTACAAGGAGCTCACCAAGGTTGCCAGTTCTATCACTTCCCTGCTGGCGCTCTGCAAGGCGCTTGGGCCTGAGGGCAAAGGAGCTCCCCTAAGTGTCGCTACCGCAGCCCCACCTGTCCAGCCCACAGACAAGGCACCACTCGCCCCTCACAAAAGGCGAGGAAAAAAGAAGTCTCATCGCAGGCTCAACTGGGGAAAGATGAGCAGCAGCGGCGCCGACACCGCGAGCAGCAGTAACAGCGATGATGGGAATAACTCCTGCAGCGAAGTGATGGATGAACGGGAGGAGGACAATGAGGCGTACATGCACATTGCCTTTGTTGGCTTCCCGAACGTTGGTAAGTCGTCCCTTCTGAACTGCATCCGAGGCACGAAGGTGGTCTCCGTGAGCTCAACCGCTGGCCACACGAAGCACGTACAGACCATCCCCATCCCAATCGAGGGGGTAACACTGGTGGACAGTCCTGGACTTGCTGTGCCCATTCTGGGGATCCCGGGGCCCCTGCAGGCTGTTATCGGCACCCACCAACTCGCGCAGACACGCGACCCTCAGAGCGGTGTTGCTTACTTGGCCTCGTACCTCCCCATAGAGAAGCTGTATGGTCTGCGGAGACCGGAGGGCTCTGTGGATGAGGACGAATGGAGTGCCTATGAACTGTGCGAGGCGTATGCGCAGAAGCGCGGGTACTTTGTGAAGCACGGTAAGGGGGCACTGGACCTCCACCGTGCGGCGATCGCCCTCCTGCAGGAGGCCTATGATGGGCGCGTGGCACTCTACTTCGCTCCGCCCGAGATGAACCTGCTCAAGTCAAAGCGCTACAAGACGGTGCTCAAGGAGCACTTGCTCCTGCCGGTATTTTGGAGGAAGGACGGGATTCTACCCGAGTGACCAGGGAAGTGGTAGCGGCTCACTCAGTGGCGCACACACACTTCCCCATGTATTTCTAGCACTTACCTTTAAAAAAGAAAACAGCAAATGACCACCAAAGAGAACAAATGCACTGCATTGCTGGAAACTGTGCGTTATCAAATCCGCTGTTCCCATTGATGATCGTGTGCGTCGTACTGGCTGTCACTGTTTTGCGGGTCACTTTGTGTGTGTCTTTTGTAGCCTTCATCCCTCCTCCCTCCTCATGTGCCATTGTCGTACCTCTTCATTTCCCATAGCTTGCATATACACACAAATAGAATTTCAAAAAAAGAGAAAAGCGAAGCCCGTAGCTCCAGTCACATCCCAGCACTAATGACCGACGCTATCCTCGACAAGTTTACTTTCGCTGATACCTACAGCAACCCCCGCGGTATCCCCAAGGTCGAGTTCGTTGAGAACATCGCTGAGCTGGTCAAGTCCAGCGGCGACTCAGCTGAAAACATACTGAAGCGATTCAGCGAGCAGTACAGCAAGTACAAGCTTGCCGAGCACCGCCTGATCCGTAGCACTGCCAACCTGGAGGCCAAAATACCTGACATCAAAAAGACACTCCAGACTATCCACTTCCTCAAGAAGGAACTGCTGGAAGGAAGTGGCGCTGGTTTTGATACGAACTATGGCCTCACTGAAAGTGTCTTTTGCCAGGCACACGTGCCCCCTCAGCAGACAGTGCATCTGTGGCTCGGGGCAAATGTCCTCGTAGAGTACTCCTTTGACGAGGCGATCGCACTGCTAGAGAAGAACATGAAGAGCGCCGAGGAGAACCTTGCCAAGACACAGGAGGATCTGGCATGGCTGCAGGAACAGCAAACCATCTTAGAAGTGAACACCTCCCGCGTCTACAACTACGACGTTGTCGAGCGCCGCAAGAAGGAGAACGCCAAGTAGGAGACATGGCGAAGGACATGAAGGAGAAAAGTACAATGAACTGTTTAGCTCCCCTGACCCACCCACTGCAGCCGCTCGCCGCTGGCTTTTTGAGGTGAGTATGCGACACGCTTTGGTGCTGATCACGTGTATCTCTCTTTCTTTCCATCCACCTATTGTATCTCTCCAAGCGCAATGAATGAGAGGTGAGAATGGAGAGAGTGCTTGTTTGCCAGTACGTACCTGTGTGTTGGACACGTAGAGGGGGCTGCAGGGAGGCAGGGGGAAAGGTGGCTGAGTTTGTTATTTTTTGTCTGTGCTATTTGGGTGTTCTCATGAAATGGAAGTGATAAAGTGTAGCTCTTAAAGGAACGAGAAAAACACACACAACGAAAAAAGGAAGAAACGCACTTTATGAGATGGACGAGAGGGGGTAACATATATGTGGTGGCAGGCAGAACAAGCGTTGGATGTCAGGCCCCACAGGAGGCTTAATAACTAGCATGATGTAATGTGTGAATGACTGCCTGTGGCTCGAAGTGGAACAGAGCACACACACACACCGATGCAAGAGCAAGACTACAAAAAAAGTGCAAAGCCTGATGAATTATGGAAAGCGATGCCACACGTGAAGCGGTGTGACAGGTCACCATTTGCGGTAGGCTATGAAACACAACTATCGTTTCTCTTTGCAACGGTGAGCTGTGATTGTCTCCTCTATTTTCCCCTTGTTGTTGTTTTTTTTACCACTCCAACACTGTATGCGTCTGCATCCACATACACACACGTTGTTCGTTTTCTTTTTCCTTATAGAGTGGTGTTTAGTGTAAACTGTGGAGTCCGCCATGCAGCGTGTGGCGCGAGTACCGTTTGGGTTGATGGCATCATCATTGCGGCATGAAATGTGGAGTCGCGCAGCTCTGACATGGCGGTGCACATCTATGTCGTCGTGTCACCACTTTTCCACTGCAAGGCAACACTCGGAGTCCATTGCTGTTGAGGGTGAGGGCACAGATGAGCAGGGTTCATCTAGAGGAAGCTGTGTAGACACTGAGTTCATGAGCGTGTCGCCGGACGGCGTGGCCTGGTCGAAAACAATCATTGCGCACTTGAAGCAGATCCGAAACAATCACTTGGGTGCGCTGCACCTGAAAGAGTCCTTCGAGGGTGGCAGTAGCTGGGAGGACGCATTGCAACTGGTCTGCGGGGGTGCGATCCCAACACCGAGAGTTGAAGGTGACGAAGCAGTGGTGTCATCTAGTGGCCCGCCTTCATCGTGTACAGAAGCGGAGATGTGCGTGACACTGCAGTGGCTTCTGTTCACCTGCATGCAAGTGCGTGCTCCTGCTGCAGTGTGCGACACCCTTTATCAAGCACTTCGTCAGTACTCCCTGCAGGGCCAACAGGAAGGTGATTTCCCGCGCGATCCATTCCACCCGAGAGGCCTCTACTACCACTACGCGTGGCATCTACTGAAGGAATACTACACAGAAGGCCATTCCATTGCGGCTCGGGCAACACTGCTGGACACGGCGCTACGTGTGCTTCTGGCAGATTCCCCGACAGATGGAAGCGCATGCGCGCGGAGGCCCTCGTCGTTGCTGCTTGTGCTGGAAGCACTGCGTCAGTTCCGCTTGTGTAGTGCTTGCAATGACACGCCAGCATCTCAAGACAGCTGTGCAATCCTATCGTGGCTCCACGCTAGTACTCAGACTTCTGGGGCCCCAGTAACCAATGATGCGACGGTTGCCCGAGCGTGCCTTGAGTGTATATTCTCTTGGAGCTCTGACAGAAAGGCTGGCACTCTCCAGCACGAGGCGATGACGCTCTATGTCGCATTCCTGCTTGCCCGCGAAGGCGCCGAGCAGATCGGGCACCCGTCACCCTACACACAAGCCTCATCCGCCACAGTGAGGAAGCTGCGCAATGCGGCAGCGCGATCTGCGGGAGCCGATCACGTCGACCCCAGCATCAGTGCCGCCCGGGCGGAGGAGGAGCAAGGTCAATTGATGCGCCTGCTCGACTGCAGCGACGAAGACTGGGGTGGGGACGCAACGGTGCAGCGCGTGATTGGAGCATGCCGCCTTGCTGCGTCTGTCGGTGGTACCTCGGACCTGCCGACGCTCTCGCTTTGTGCCTTCATCCGGGAACTCCTTGCGGTTACGACGGAGGGGCAGGCGGGTGTAGAGTGGTGGTTAAGTGACGAGCACGTAAGGCGGCGTATGGTGGACACGCTGGCGGGCCCACATGAGATGGTAGTGGTGTCCACCGCATGTCCATTTGAGCCACTACTGGTCCACACCGCCCACACGACTACACGTCTGGCCGTCCTCCTCATGAACGAGCTTCGCCTGATGGCGCTACACCGCAACGACGAGCATGACGGGGCAGCGGAGCGGTGGCACCGCACCAGCCGCAAGACCGTTGCGCTGCTGCGATTGCTAGCGGTGGCAGTCTCTAACGCTCAGAGAGCCACCAGCTCCGGGGCAAAACGCTACGATGCGCAGCAGGAACTGTGGTATGTCATTCTGCGAGGCGTGGAGGAGGGCTGCTTTTCCACAGCGGAGGGAGTTGCTGAGGTGGGGGTCATGCCCTCTGTCATCCACGACCTCGTTCTTCCCTTGTACAGCCGAAACAACTGGCGCAGGCCAACAGTGAATATCTTTGTGCGTGTGCTGCAGCAGTGGGGAATGGATCAGCAGCTCCGCGAGGTGTTTAGCGTCATTAACCGTCGGGAAGCAGAGAACATGGAGAGGTCAGCTAATGCCGCTGGTGGGCTGATGTACCGTAGACACCACCTGAAGATTAAGCCCGCTCTTACACTCGCTTCTTGCGAGGTCCTCCTTTCTCGTTTTTGCAGTGTATTGGAGGACCCGCGTTCCGCAGCGGATGTCATCAAGTATATGCTTGTGGCACTTCAAGCAGAGCAGGTGCAAACAGATGGCGATGCTGTGGAAACTAATGAAAGTAAGAATGAAACTCCAGAGCCAGCTCTCGCACACGAATACAACACATTGGAGCATGATGCAACTGCAGATGCGGTGACGGCGAGACAAGATGAGGGAGATACAGAAGGCGATACAGAGCCGGAACGGCTCACTGCCGCTCAGTGGGCCAATTGGATCAAAAATGACTGTATTCCCAGAGTGGATGAGCTGTTCAAACGCAAAGGACTCGACTCCAGTGGTAATTGGCTCAACTCATGATAAAGGGCAGTTATGCTCCGATCTGTTGGCAATGTCTACTGAAGTGCAGACGGTTTTCAATTATTGTAATAATCCTTTTTTTTTGAATTTGCCCGTGTCTGTTTGTGTGTGTGTGTGTGTGTGTGTGCCTATGGGTACGTCCATTGGTTTGCATCTCAATTCCTTCATGATGAACACAGTGATGAAAAAAGGCATCTTCCTTTACTGTTGACAGGGGGTGATGCCATCATCACTGACTTCACAGCGAAACGTCGAAAAAAAAATACATCAGCACCCTCTCCCTCTCCCACCTATACACACCGCCCTTCACAAGTACTACCGGTCCCCTCGGCCCTGCCTTGTGGCATAAGTCAACTCCATCAGAATTTACTTTATGTTACGTTATTGTCATCTCATTTTTACGCTGAATTAGTCAATTGAGTTTGGCGGTGTTTTCCCTTTTTTTTTATGGGCAGTAAGCATCAAGCACTATCTGAAAATCTGTAACGCCACTGAGCTGGGCCTTGCAGTAAGCCCATCAAACCCTCAACACCTCACAATTATACTGACACACTTCCAATGAATAAAAAAGAACAACATTGCAAACCACTCATGTCAACTGTATCACAAAAAGGGGAGGAACAGGCCAGCCCGCAGTCCCTACTGAGCTGTAGTACGGCGGCAGTGCCGACCTCCAGTGGCTCTGCTTTGCCAGGTGAGAGTGCACCTTTTGGTGCCCCGCCTGCAGCAGCAACTCCGCACGCCGGTGGAGATGGGCTGCTCCTTCACTCATTTGATCCGCATCGTCCCGTACCTAGTGAGTCGATGGGGGCCTCATCAGCGTTACCTGCAGGTAACCCATTTATCAGCCTCGGGCCCTTCATGACAGCCTTTAGCGACGCTGGTGACAGTCCATTCCCCCGCCCTCCCAGTGCTGCTAGTTGTAGCACAGATAACGGTGCCGCATCATTTAAGAAAACCACTCTCAGACCGAAGGTGCCGATCTCTGTGGTGGCGTGTCAATCTGCTTTCACCAATACCACAGCCATTCCCGCGGTGGCGACGGCCGCAGCAGGGCCCTCAGTGGGTAACGGCTCCCAGCGTAGTGTTGTTATGCAAAGCGTTGCTGGGATCTCTCCGCCATTCACCTTCAAGACTGCTCATGGGTTTCCAGACCCTATAGTGATACCCACCACTGTCCCAGAACTGGAGGAGATGGAGGGCGGCGGCAGTTCCGGCGCGGAACCAGTGTGGAGCTGCACAGTGTGTGGCAAGATCAAGGATATCGCTGGGGACCATCTTGCCGGTAAGACCACTGTGAGGTCCGATTGCTGGCCGTGCGGAAAGAAGCAGACGCTGGCCCTCGTGTGGCGCGATTCTCAATTGCATGGGTACAAGCCACTTACCAGCGCCACATCCTCAGCGACTGCAACACTGCCAGCTGGGAAAGACACGCCCCATCGACGTTTTAGCTCCACCAGGCGGAGCCCCTCTACTGGCGCCTCCCCCGCAACCTTCAAAGGATGGAAGTACCCCCTTATTCCGCCAACCCCGAGCACTGCAGACCCCTACGTGTCACACGATGATCCCACCGTGCGGCCAGCAGTGGGGATGGTAGAGATGCCCGGTAGTGATTTGACGAGTCCAGACACTGCCATGACGATCGCCCTTGCCACCTTTGATCATCGGTTGTTGCGAGGCTACCGCGCCAGATTGGTGGCCGGCACCCCTCTGCGTAGTGCGTGGTCAGGGAACGTTCTGTACATAGTAGTGCCCGAGCCCCCAGCGGCGATGGTGGCTGAGGCAGCCGATGACGTAGGCCGCGCATACACACTGATGGGCGAGTATGCTTCGGTGCTCCTGGCGGTGGAGCAGAAACTGACTATGTCCCGCTTCAGCCACATGCTTCGCGTATTCTGCCCTAGTGAGTTTACATTCGCAGCAGCCTGTGCCTACGCGAATGCGCTCACCAACGAAGACGACAAGGGTGGCGGTGGCGCAGGACATCTCTGCTTTCGCGTATTTGGACCCCGGGCAGATCCTACGAAGGCACCCTCACTCTGGGGCATGATTGCCACCGCGTGTGCACGCGCGGAGTCGATGGTGGTGAGCGAGGATCAGCGGGTGCTGGGGACTCAGGCCCTCTATCGCCGCACAAGCTGGCTCTCTCCCCCTCTAAATATGTCGGGAGCGGCTATCCAACTTGCGAAGGAGGGAAGTGGGGTGGAAAACAACACGACTGGTGTCGACGTCGTGCTGCTGCAAAGTACAATGGCGTTAGAAGAACTTCCACATGCAGCAGTGCTTGCCCACCCTGTGAAAACCTTCTGATCTTTGATGGGCGCGTGTCCGTGTGAATGTAAACTGTCTATTCTTCTTATCGTGCAGCTTCGCATGTTTAGCGCATCGCTACAGATATTGTTTCACAACTTTCAAAAGCGGCTGGAAGAAATGGACGGGAAGTGCTCCTCTCCTGTTCATTCACCCTTCAATTAGATTGGGCTAGGTGATGTGAAATGAATGCACACGTATATAGATATATATACTAGTGGGAGAGCCCGATAGGGATGGGACGGAGGAAATGACACATATTGAAGACAAATCCACAGTACCACAGATATAGTTGACAGTGCAGTGCTTCCTTATCTGCTTCCTTTAGTTTGGTGAGCATCTACAGTCGCATGAATGTGCTGTCAGTTTGTTACGTGGTTCTGGGGGGGAAGGTACGAGTCACCGTGAGGACACTGCTCGCTTAAGCCTCTATAGTCTGCCTGATGGAATAGCACTTCACTCATGTTCCTCCACATCTTCCCCCCCCCCCCTCTCCCGGACAGCCGCAGTGCTGATACTTTGTAAGAGCGCACTGAGGCGTACTATCTGACGCGCAAGTCTCACCCTTCTCTTCGCCCCCCCTCCTTATCCCATTCCATCAATACACCCGAAGCACTCTTTTGTGCGTATAACTTTCGAACAAAAAAATACATAGAAGGAATTAATAAACAGAACAGACGCAACAAGAAGAGAGGCGCGCAGTCAAATTGCAGTCATCAACCCTGAGGTGAGGTGCACATTCATACGTTATTGTGATTTTATTTTTCAAAAAAAAACAATAATAATACTCCGCGCAGGTCTATGGGTGCGGGTGGCAGCACGCAGGGCGCAGGTGCTGTGCGGGCGGTAACGCAGCTGGCCGGTGGTGCAGCTCCGAAGGCTCCGTCGGTGTACAAACTATGTGTTATTGAGCGTCAACTGATGCCTGGGCAGACACTCGAGAAGGGTATCGGTGGTGTCACCGACGCGAGCGAACTGAGAACGCAGGACACACTGCCCCCTTCACCACAAGAGATGTCGCCTGGCTACACGTACGGGTGGTTTGTGGAGTCCACGGACATGCTCGGGAGCTGGGAGCCCTACAACGAAGAGAGCTCCGAACGGCTGGAGCGTGCCTACCTGGAGCAGAAGGGAACGTGCCTCGTGACGGTGAAGATGCACGCCTACACCGTGGATCTGGCGGCGAAGCAGCAGCTCCCACCCGCTGGTGGTAAGGCTGGTGCGGTGTCGCAGCTGAAGCCTAGGGCAGTGAAACGTGCGCCGGTGGAAACGTACACCGACACCGCTACTGGGGAGATTAAGCGGCGCGAAGTGGTGCGCAAAATGATGGACCCCTTTAGGGACGATGCCAACCCCAGCGACGCGGAGAATGCCGACGCTGATGCCGGCCCAGCGCAGCCAGCCGAGGGCGCCAATAGCAACGCTCCGCGAGGTCCTTCAGGGGCCAGAACTATTGCCACTTACACCAGCAAATACCCGCTTCTCGTTCGCACTGTCGTGCCTCACAGCAAGGCCATCTTCACCATGGCGCTCACACCCTCGGAGGCGGGCACGGCTTCTACAATGCTACCCAACGGACGGGGGGAGCCAATGGTACTGACGAGCGGCCGCGACGGTATTCTATCGGAGTGGAATCTTAACAATAATACCAGCACCACTATCTATGCCCCCTCCGTCCCCGGCGCCTGCACCGTTCTGACCGCGCAGTACTCCTTCACGGGGAAGTACGTTATCGTCGGCTCTGACAACAAGCTGGCGACACTCTATCGTGCCGGCAGCGCGCAGCCATTGCAGACCCTGAGGGGCCATGTGCATAAGGTCTACGGGGCTTGTATATGCGCGGGGGATAAACAGGTTATCACTGGGGCGATGGATGGCTTCGTGCGTACTTGGGACATCGAGACCGGTGCCTGTGACCGCTCGGAACGCTGTCATGACTCACACATCTTCAGTGTGGTTGTCTCGCGGAACTTACCACATACCGCCCTCAGTGCTGGCGACGATGCACTACTTCTGATGCACGACTTTCGTAGCCCACACTCTGTCGTGCTGCGCTTTGCGGGGCACACCAGGACACTGTGGGACTGTGACCTCCGCAGCGATGAGATGCAGTTTAGCAGCACTGGCATGGACAACACTGTCCGTCTCTGGGATCCCCGCTCCTCTGTCAGTGCAACACACGTGCTAAGCCACCACACGCGCCCCGTGCACTGCGCCCGGTTCATGCCCGCCGGCAAAGGCATCCTCTCTAGTTCGAAGGACGGGCGTGTATTCCTTTACAACACAACTAGCGGGAACGCCGTGTGGCGTGCCAAGGCGCACGGCTCATCGGTCTTCCGAGCGCTCTACAACGTGGAAACCAAAATGCTACTCACCTGCTCCGCGGACACTAGCGTGAATGTTTGGGAGTGGAAGGGTGGGGACATGTGGTAATGTGCGTGTGTGTGTGTGTGCTGGTTGTTATTGTATTACCAGCCCAAATGTACGAGTATTCAAATAGCACGTGCAGGCTTGGCTAACTTCTCTTCATATATTATTTTTAATCGCTATGGTGATGGGCGTGTTGTGGTTGTATCTTTCTGTTGTGGTTGAGGTGGCGTTTGTATCATAATAGGGTGTAGTTTATTATATATTTATTGTGTATTTCACACGTGGACTCAATAGATATTGGCTTAGCAACTGCATTGGCATCTTACGCCTCGTTTGTCTATCGCTACTCATCTGAGAGGATATCCTCAGCTATTTGGAAAGGCAAGTGTGGCAAACAAAGCATGAAGATCACAACTGAAATTGTGGTATCATAGAAGAAACCACAATGCTAGTGTTTTTCTCTCTTTGTTTGTTTCGCACATATGCGTGTATGTGCACGAGTGACTGTCATACGTACCCTTTCCGTGAATATTGAAGAATGAAGCTGGACTGACCATCCGAAGTTCTGACATCAATAGAAAATGAAGATTTTGAAAGACTGTGAAGGAAAACAGGAGGACGCACTAAAGTGATAATGCACTTTTGGGACTAGCCGACACAGTGCTCGTGCGATCCAAAAGGAGCGAAGCGGTTACCACCATGGAAGTGAGGTCTGCAGCCCGATTGTTACTACTATTATATTTTTTCCTTTTGCGTTGATGACTGTGGAATGGAAGGCTGCGTGCTCTGGTAACTCATTTTTTTATCTTTCTCTTATTTGATCATTACCCCCGCTGGATCCTTTGGGTGAAGTTCCTCTTTACTGGCTGTTGCTCTCACTATAATGTTGAAGGTTGTGTGGGCAGAGACATTATTATGGCATCAGTCAAAGGAGAGTAAGAAACAACGGTGTGGCATGTTTACCCTCTCTGTCATGGGCGATGTCGTACCTAACTCCCTTTCTCGTAAGATACTGTTTGCCTTTATATACACCTCCTCCCCTTCATTTCCCATCCCTCTTCTTGTACTCATACACGCGCACGCCCCAACTTCACTCCTTCATAGGTACTCGAAGACACAAGGGTGCAATAGTAACTGCACCCTCTTCATTATTTCCCTCTTCTTCCACACGTTCCTGTGAGCGTGTGTGCTAGCAGAGTGTATTAAAAAAAAATTGAGGTGTAGGTGGAAGTGATTGAGTACACGCCAGTGCATCTGTGAGGCTCTGTTTGACCCATAAAAGGATAAACAAGTCTGGGCGTGTATAGCTCACGCTCCCAACGAAGGCCCAGTAGACTTCCATAGATACGCCCCAATATTCTTTTTTGGCTCTAGATGCTGCACGATCGCGTGATTCTGATGCAGTCCCTGCATGGGGTAGAGCTAGCTGGGCTCCTCTTTTTTGAGTACCTCGATAGTGGTGTGTACCGTGGAGACATGGCGGAGTCATTGTGTAATATTGGCGCCGTCATATCTGTATTCAAACGCGGCTTTAGCTTCTATCCTCTCGCCTCTATCTATGCCCGCTCGCTAGGTGAGCGTTTGCTGTATCGCTTGACAGAGTGTTGCGTGATGGCCGCCTGCACGAAGGGCTGCACATTCTTTAAGGACGCTGTGGTGCTTCACTACACTTTCCCCATTGTGCAAGAGTACCGCTTCTCCCGCGCGTGGATGACGCGATTGCTTCGCGCCGTTGGCAGGGCGGTGTATCCGTCGATGCTCCGCAATGTGGTGGTTGGCAACAGTGTCTGTCCGGTGGATCCCAACCCCGTCCGGAGCTACACAAGCGACGCCCCACCACCAGCAACGGGAGGCAACGCATTTGAAGGCATGCCTGCCGGGTGCCAAGACGCGCTGCAATTCTACCGGTACAGCTTCGAGGAGAGCCCTGTGTATAGTGTGTTAGCCAGCTGCTTTGTGGCAGACATCACGAATTTCTTGTGGGAGCAGAGTATCTGGGCTGCGGTCTTTCTCCAAGAACGGAAGAGGCCTACCTCTGCGTGGAGGTTGATGAAGCCCTACTGCGCCTCCATGACGATGAACGCTGTGCAGGTGATCGGCTCCTACGCCGCACGTATCGCTGGCACGCTCATTGGTCGTGCAGTCTCTTCTGAGCCCACTGGTGGCGGTATCTTTTGGTGGCAGCATGGAGTCCTTCTGGCGATGTCACCCATCATTGCGCACATCAGCGTGCTCGCTGGCAGCTATGTACAGGAGCGACTGGAGCGCGCTCACCCAGCCACTGCCGAGGACGAGATCCAAGCTCAACGCGAGGAGGAAGAGGCGGAGAACATTGCTGGGGATCACCGTGGTCCAGGCACCGCTGCGAGCGCGGAGCACGCCAAGGGCGTGGACTTCTATGAGGTACTTGGTCTGAGTCAAAAGGCCAGTGACACTGATATCAAGAAGGCATACCGGACCCTCGCCCTGAAGAACCACCCAGATCGCGTAGGCAATGATAGCGAGGCGCAAGCACGGGCACGGGAGCACATGGCGATGATCAATGAAGCTTACGACACCCTCATCCACGAAAACAAGAGATCTCAGTATGACACAAGTCGCATGTTTTCAGAGGCTCCAGACTTTTTCAAGCGTGTGGATGAGATGTCCACACCTTGGATACTGGTTGTAGGTACCTCCAGCATCGTGGGGCTGACGACCGCGAGTGGGGTGTTGCTCTATGCGCAATACTGTTCCATATTCCAGAAGGTCACGGCACCTGGGCGGGGTCCGCTCTGCTTCTTTGGTTGACACATTGCTGCAGCTTAAGGCAATGGAAGACGAGGGAGTAGGATAGCACAGTCATTTGGGGGAGCATTTGTAGTTACTGGTGAAAGGTACAAGAACCAGTTTTGCTCTTACTCACACTCCAGCTTCCCTCCCATACAGACCCATTTATGGAGCACCTATCATGCATGAGTATTACATTGGTGCTGTTTTTTTTTCCTATTGTCGTACGTCATGTCAGCTTTGTTAGTGCTGTTGGTGCCGAACACATCACATCCGCGTGCAGTCTAGCTGTGCTGCTTATTCCCAGTTCATGTGTCCGTCATTTTTTGTTTATAATCTATGGAGGGTGACTCCTGTCGCGTCCGCAACATTAAGAAATCACTGATATGAAGTTGGCCTATACTCGCTGTTATTCTTCGTTCTTATCGACCCCATTTGGAAGCGTGTGCGTGTGGGTGTGCATTTGCGTCCGTATTGTCTATATAGAACCGTGCCCCCAGCTTTTGGGGGGAGGGGTGAGAGTGCGTTGCAGACATTTGTTTTCTATTGTTGTTGTTATTGTTTGAAGGTATGGCGGTGATAATACTAACGCGTTGGAGTGGAAGTTACATGTGATCATCTAGATGGCAAATGGGCGAGTGCCATGCGTGGCAGGTTGTGGATCACTTGGGGGGGATAGGCTCTCGAGTCAATGATTACTGCGTGCTTTGCCATACATTTTAGTTGTGTTTGCTGCTTTCTATTTCTCTCTAATTTTCTCTTTTTTTCTTTATATAGAATTCACAGTTGGGAGCGTACGTATCCCAAATACTGCTTCAAAGCACACCCAGCAAGGCTCAGCTGCATCACACACACACACACAAAGAGGCACAGTGGTACGAGAACCCGCAATAAGCAGTTCCTGCAGCTGCGGCAAGGGTCGTGGCTATACTCTTTTTTCAAAGTGCACATATATTTGGTTCTCCCATCCGTGTCTTTATTATTATTATTGCGATACAACCGTGAAACAGGTGTTTTCTGAGTCAGCGCCTATACAAGCTTTCTAGTGACATTACTCTGCTGCCAAGGTGAGAGTAACAGCTACTTTATCCCTTACCAACGCACAGACATAGTCGACGTGGCAGCTGTCATTGTCACTGCCTATTTATCAGTAGTTGCTGCTGTCCACTTTGTCATATATTATAGGAGAAAAGCAGCAAACATCTGCTTCGCCAGAATCAACGGACCAATACTGTTTCTTTCTTTTTTTTTACTGTTACCGCTGCACTGCTCCTGTCTGGGAAGCGTTATTGTGCTCTTCTGTTGCCTTAATCCCTTCCCCCCTCCCCATTGTTAGTGCTCTGCTATACTTATATGGTGTTGCCTGCAACGTTGACGCTTCAATACAATAATAAGAGCACAACCCTGTGAGCAAATTTTTGATTTTTGACTAAAATGTCTAGAGATGGTTCATCCTCCCTCACTGCCGCGGCGACCTCGTTGGCGACAGTTTCTGGAGCCAATCCGTTGCTCCTCAACAATCATGCGCTGATCATGGAGCCAGCCACTGTTCTTCAGATATCACAGTTCAAAGCACCAGAGGGGCAGGCGCCGGCGCTAGTCCTCGCTGACGGCAGCGTGTACTTTGGTGAGTTGGAAGCCAGCTCACAACTTCCACACGGGCTCGGCGTGATGCTGTTTAAGTTCGACACGAAGGCGGCCATCAGTCCTGGCGCTGCTGGGAAGCATAAAGTCGTTGGCTCTGAGGCGTTCAGCGCTGGTGACCGCTACGGCGGAAGCTGGGCGAGTGGGCAGTTCAGCGGGGAGGGTGTCCTCATCACCGCCACCCTCACCTACCAGGGAGCTTGGAGTGTCGGTGTGGCACACGGCAGAGGTCACGCGCACTATGCAAAAAACTATGTTGATCGTATGCCGGATGGCAGCGGCAGCACGGGGGGTGGCGTGGGCACGCTGCTGCTGCGGGGGCTTTCCTACCTCTCTCCCTTCGACGACGCGACGCACAAGCCCAAGGAGTATATTGGCCAGCACGACCGCGCGCACGGCCGCCACGGCGCGGGCATGATGACGTACTATGATGGCGACGTGTATGATGGCAATTGGACCAACAATCGCCGCGACGGCGTTGGGAAACTACGGAAGACTGACGGGGAAATCTATGAAGGGAACTGGGAGCAGGACAAGCGGCACGGGTATGGAAAGATCATCCTTCCGGACGGGCGAATGTTCAAGGGTGTGCTGGTGCACGACCACCGCAATGGAGAAGGTGTCTTGAGCTTCCCAAACGGCGACGAGTACTCTGGAAATTTTTGCAATGACCGCATCTCCGGGGAGGGGAAGATGCGGTATAAGAACGGAGACGTGTACGATGGGCACTGGAAGGATGGGAAGCGCGATGGGAAGGGGAAGTACACACTTAGGAAGACCGGTGCCATCATCAATGGGTCCTTTGCAACCGGGCTTATTCACGGTGCGGGGAAAGTGGAGTTCCCGGGTGTGTCGCTTTTTGTTGGAGCCTTTGACCGTGGTGAGCGGGTGCGCGGGACCATGTTCTGGCTTGAGGGGGCACCCGAGGAGTTCCGAGACCAGTGGTGCTACCAGGGCGAGTGGAAGGGCGAGCACATGCAAGGGCAGGGGCTGATGTGGTGGCGCAATGGTGACTTTTACTATGGGCACTTTGTGTGTAGCAAGCGCCACGGCGCGGGGAACATGCGCTACAGTGGCGGTGGAGGGGAGTACAGCGGGCACTTCGCGGGGAACGTGCGGAGCGGATGGGGACTGGAGCAGGCGGCCGACGGCTCCATCAAGGCTGGGCTCTGGGTGCACGACGAATTGGTGGAGGGGTACATTGGCGAGTGGGATGGAAAGCTACTCAACGGGGTGGGACGCCTGCGACTGGCTGTTAGGTCCTTTTTGTCAGGGACGAATGATATCGCTGATGCAGCGGCAGCTGCTTCGCCCACAGCCCCCTCCACGTCCTCTGCCAGTCCCACTTGTGATAGGCCTCTCATGGAGTTCTTCGGCATCTTTAAAAATGGTCAGAGAGACGGACCAGGGATGCTCAGACTGCCGGCACTGCCAGGCGGCGTGGAGACACTCGCATCATCCAGCAAATCACCCGCTGTATTGGCATCGCTCTCTGCTGGCCTTAAGAGGGGAGCGGCAACTAGCGACCCGTCGTCGCGGGGGGTGGCTGGTTGCGGCATGCATGTAATCAAGGGAGAGTGGCGCGGGGATGTGCTGGAGTGCTCGCGGGGCGTGTGGACTTTCCCTGGTGGTGAGGTGTACGCAGGTGGTTTTCGAGACGGGCAGCGCCACGGTCCCGCTGGCTACCTGTGGCTGCCAGACGGTTCCGTGTTCGCTGGGGAGTGGAAAGATCACGCACCAGTTGGAGAATGTATGTGGTTTGCCAAGAACGATAAGGATCCTATCATTCATCGCGCTGATCACGAGAGGAGCAACTCCAAGCGGCGGCGCTCCCAAGCCGGTGCGTCGGCACTAATGCGGGGCGAGAGCGGTGCTAGCACTGGTGGTGTTCGGCTGCCGGGTCTTGACCTTGTTCTGGGGCTCTTTTGGTCAAACTCGTCTATGTCAACAAGGGGCGCAGGCGATGTCAATGAAGGTGACAACTCCACTGCTCGTGTAGTGGTTGGCTACCGGGATCACTATCTAATGTCGGGGACGTGGCAACGGTGCATAGTACCGCTCTCGCAATACACCCGGCTGGTGACGCCCGCGCTGCGTCCTTTTCAGAGCGCGGTGCCAACCTCCATGGCTACCCATTATAGCTCGCTAGAAGCCCAGGAGTGCTCTGACACAGCCCCGTGGTCGTCCTCGGGACAGCGGGAAATAAAGCTGGTAGCACCGGCAGTGGTGCTCTCTGGGGAGGTATGCGGCGAGTGCGTCGTAACCTACCCGTCTGGTGTGCAGCTGCGGGGCAGGTGGCTGGGGAGCCACCCGCGACTTGCGATCCCGCACACACCCACCTCCCCGTATGATGCCTTCATGCTGCGGCTGAAATGCATAGGGCTGTTGCCGGAAGCATACGTGGCTCCCTCAGAGGTCTACGGCGGAGTTGACAACGCAGAACTGCTGACGACATGGAGGCGGGAGGCCGGTCACGGCCCCTCCCGCGGCGATGCGGGAGCGAACTTCCAGGCAGCCTTTCGCGCGTGCCACTCACCCCTTGCCGATTCAGCTTCCAAGTTACTCTCAGCCCGACCCCACAGTGGGCCGGAGTCTGGGGACCACCAATACTGCACCTTTTGCCGAAAGGAATACGGTTTCTTTCGCAAGTCAGGGAGGTGCCCTTTGTGTGTGCGCTCCAGCTGCGCGTCGTGCCTCACAGCGCTGGATCCCACAACTGTAAGCAGACCTGATGTTCTCGCGCTCATCTCCCGCTCTCTGCAGATGCAGCAGTGGCCGCAGAAAGGCAGCGATCCCGAGTCAACTAGCGTCACTGCAGTAGACTTAGACTCCCAATCCCTGGCGAGCACACCCGTGTGCACAGACTGTGCGCGCAGCGTGCAGAAGAGCATGCGATTAGACACCATATGGATCCCAATGTCCATGTTCTCTTCCATCCTGAATCCGTACTCGTCAGGGCGGCACTCAGACAACAATGTCACACCCCACAGGCCCGAAGTTCAGTCCTCAGCCCCCGATGACTCCCCTCCGCCTGTAATTGCCACTGACGGTGACGCCCACACACACGCCAACCCGGTAGCGATCCGCATGCAGGAGCCTACCATCACCAGCAATGCAAATGACTGTGTCGTTTACTCCGGGTACACATCCAGTGGGACCCCGCACCTATGGGGCGAGCAGTGGTGGGGCCGCACGGGGTATTACGTGGGGGAGTTCAAAATGGGCGAGCGCCGTGGCCTGGGCGTGCAGGTGATGTCCAATGGCGAGCGCTACATTGGCGGGTTCCGCCGCAATGAGTGGCACGGTGTTGGATTCTACCTCCGCGATGACGGCTCCGTGCTACACGGTTGTTTTTGCAGGGGTAAGCTGACGGAGGTGCATTACCACGGAGAGCTGGACGAGCACCTGCGCCGGCACGGCCGCGGCATCTGCTGTGACCCCGCTACCGGTATTACCTACAATGGGGAGTGGGTGCATGGTGTGCGGCACGGCACTGGGACCCTCCAGTGGCCTGACGGCACTGTCTACAGTGGTGATTTTGTGCGTGGGCGCGTTGGGGGCTTTGGGAAGTTGGCAACTCCGCACAGCGCCTTTTATGGAGGCTTCCGTAATGAACTGCGTCACGGCAAGGGTGTCGAGTTCTTCACAGAGTTGGCGGTGGAGGGGACGTGGGAGGATGGCGTGCTGCATGGTTCCGTAAGCTTCTTTGACGGTAACATGGAAGAGGTATACGAGACCACCTACTGCAATGGAAATGAGCGCGACGATTGCTTCGCAGTGCCAATCATGATTGACGACGCACAAGCACAGCAGTGCGCGTCGTGTGAGGCGGCTTTTTCACTCTTCTTGCGGCGCCATCACTGCCGACTCTGTGGTAAGGTATTCTGTGACGCGTGCTCAACACGCCGAGCAGCTCTCCCGGCTCACTTCAGCAGCCGTCGTGATGGGGATGGCGACGCTGGTAGGGGCACCACCAGCAACGGCATCGGGGCCAGTGGGCAGAATCAATTACAACGGGTGTGCGATGGGTGCCATCAGCGTCTGGAGCAGCGCCGAATGATTGCCATCCGCCGGTACCGCTGTGGCGCCGTATACGCCGGGTGCTGGAGTCAGGGCCGCTGGGTGTCGCGTGGCCTTTACTGCCGAGCCGATGGTATCCTCCTCGTGATGGACTCCGCTGGGAACCCGCTGCTGCCGCGTCAGCAATCCTCTGGGGAATGTACCTCCGGAGGCGAGAAGAGCGCGTCTGACAAGCGGGCGAACGCTACCGGGAAAGAAACCACAGCGTTGGCACTGCAAGATGCCACGCCATCACGCGCAGAACTCGATGCGTATCCGTCCAGCTCCCCTCAGAGTCACCTGGACGCCTTTGTGCTGTGGTGGGGTTCCATAGCGATGCACTGTAAGCTGCATGTGCTGCTGAATGTGCCGGTGCTGCAGCGCTACCAGCAGTTGGTGAGCGCACTCCAGCGGGAGGCGAAGGGTGCCAGCCACCCCTCTACGGTGACGGCAGGAAGCGAGACCGCCAAGGTCCTGGCCGAATGGGCAGCTGCACATCCACCACCACGCTACCCGGAAGCTCCCGCGATGGCACCCCTGAAGCTCTTTGTGGCCACAGGAGAGGAGGTCAGCATGAACATGGAGAGGAAGGCACCAGGCACCTTTGTGGGTGGTGAAGAGTGCTGGGAGGCCGCAGTCCTCCGCGCGGCACGTTTCACACCGGCAGTTATGCCACGGCCACCACCCGCGCCATCTGTGAAGGCTGCCTCTACCTGCGCTCAAAGCGATGCAACAAGTGAGGAGGACAGCCTGCTCACCTCAGCGTCATCATCGACCTCGCTGAATCCTGCCGCCGCACTAGCGGCAGATGGTGGTGATGATGCTAGCGATGACCGGGTCATACCACAGGCCGTCTCTCGTCGCAACGCGGAGGCCTCGTTGCCAAGGGCGCCAGCGCTGAGTCACCACGACATCAGCGATGAGGAGCTCCTTACGACCATCCGGCGAGAGCGAGTGGAGCGGTTTACTCCCGCCGGAGCCGGCGCAGCCCCCACTCTCTCCTGCTACGCATACAAACCGCTGCTGCCCGCCACCCCAAAAATGCCGCCCCACGGCACTAACCAGGAGGTAGCCTGGGATACGTGGGGACTGTGTCCAGTCCCTCGCTACCAGTCACGCAGCTGCAGCGACCACAGTGGAGTGCGCCGCCGTGCAGTGGAGGAGGGGTCGGTGTACTTTGCGTGCCCTCTGTGGCCCCCGACAGTGCCGGATGCGCAGCAGCTGCTTGAGGACGGGAAGTTCGCGATGGCACAGGAGCTGATGTGGCGCATTGATGCAGAGGCCTCCGCTGGTGGTCGGAGGAGTGATGAGGGCGACAGCAGCGCCACACTTGAAGTCTCCGCGGGCAGTGACAGCGACAGTGAGGGTGAGATCGGTGACGCCTGTAACCAAGTGATGCGCGTCTGTACAGCGTGTGGCGCTGGCTCTGTGCTGGCAATCCCACCCTCTGCTGACCAAGCATGTCAGCACGGTTGTGATGGCGTATTAAAAGAAACGAAGAAGAAACGGAAGGCAAAGAGGCGTGGTGATAAGAAAAAGGATAAGAGAAATGTAGGGAGCAGGGCGGCGGTAGATGGGGGTGGTGGATGGCTTCCAGCACCGCTGAGGGGGCCGTACCGCTTAATAGCTACTGTGACTGCCGAAGAAGGGGCACGTGGTGCTATTACGGTGCGTCAACTAGAAATCAAGGAGTAGATTTCTCTGCGAAAGTACGTGAGATGGAGAGTAGTGGCTCGCCTTTTTATTTGCATTCCTCCCATTTTTCCTGTTCCCGGCATGGACACACACTCTCCATTAGTGTTTCTGGTGAGTCCCTGCATGTATGTGTACGACTATCCGTTCCTGGAAGATCGGTGAATGAAACGACATTTTCCCTTCACCTACTTTCTTTTGTTTTATTGAACTGCTGAATGTCAAGGTGCGCTAATTCTTGATGGTATATATATATATAGTTGCTATGGATAGCACCCGCCTGTGTGAAGCTGCGCAGGTTGCTGATTGTCAGCACATGCTCTGCAGGCACGGCAGTGCTACCAACTTGCAGATAGCACTTCGAAGGAAAATATGAGCGATATGGCTACTCTGCTCTCCCCCTCTCGACTGTCTTGACGCCTCCTCTTTTTTTGTCTTTGCATATTACATCTCATTCACTTCACTTCACCTCCGGCATACCCCCCTTTTTTATTATTTTGTGTATCGTTTCATCATGGGGATAGTGCGCTGAGTTTTCTATTTACGTACACATATAAGTACACACCATATATAGGCATATATATATATATATAGTTTGCTATATAAATACAGAAGTCAATAGCACTTTACAAACTAGGTGTATTCTTCTGTTTTTCCATCATTATTGCTCCCAGCTTTTTCAGTCTGCATTCCTAGATAGGAAAAGTTGTGCACCACATAGGTGCAGATTTGGGAGAACGTATCTTATCAATCTGAAGACTCTCCGAGACGGGTATATATATATATATATATATTGAACACACGAATTGATTCTTTTTTTTTTTGCTTCGCACCGTTCCTACTTGAGCGCGCCTACGCACAGCTCTCATATTGGTTCTCTCATTTTCATCCCCACCCGGCTGTGGAAGTCCGGTGTTAGCTCGAGCAGTGACAACAGCAGATAAGACTATATAACAAGTGTCAGGCCTTCTCTACAGACGGAAGAAGAGGGTGCGCGTTTGTCTACAGGTGTGCGCGTAGCTCATTATTGTCTGTACTTGCTCTGTGTTTCTTCTGTTTCACTCTCAAAGCACACAGCTCAGCAGTTTGACGCTGTGTTGGCAGACTCGTCATCGGAGGCCACACTAAGGCTGAAAAAAGGAAAAACCATCACCAAACTGCATATATTTATATATACATATATATAAATAAGAATATTATACATATATATAATACTTTGACAATAAAGTATTGTTTTTTGCTGTTTCTTTCCTTCTTTGTAATAGTGTGAACCCCTTGTTTCGATCATTTTCTCGTTTCTTTTTTTTCTCTCTCCCTTCATCTCACACTGTGACTACTGAAGGTATTCTGAGTACTTGTGACACCTGGAATATAGGGAGGAAAGGCTATTATTTTCTGTTTATTTTTTTTTTCTGTATTGTGTGTGAAATAGCGCTGAACTTCTTCTGCTATCGCGCACATCTGTTGTTGAGTTACATCACTAACCACTGCATTTGCTATCTTTCAACATTTTTTTAGATTCAGAGTGGATTGAATCTTTTTTTTCTGTGTGTGTGTGTGAGTAACTACTTGTGTTTTGCTGGGATATTCATCCGCAGTTTCAAGCACGCTGTTGTGTTTTTCTTCTTCTGTATTTTGATTAGTTTTGACTGTTAGTAAGGCGACAGTTTTTCTCTTCTGATTTGCTTGCCTCATCGTAACCCTGCGGACTCCCCGCTTTTGTCAGTGCACGTTGCAGCCAACTTCCTCACCCCCCCCCCCCACACACACATAAATCCACAGGTAGCGTACGAAGAAAGCAGACTGGGTAAATATTAAGCAAAAATATCTGTTTGGAAAAGGAACAGACATCGTTGTATCGGTCCCTCTGCTGGAAAAGAAACTTGAGGACAGAGGGAAGAAAGGGGAAAAAAGTGAGTCAGAGAGTAATTGCCTCTTTGGAAGGCAGCTCTTAAGCACGATCAAAGTAAATAATACAAAAGGAGACCGGCGGGAAGAGAAGAAACTCTAATCTGGTAGGGCAAACAACTACTATCACCCCTGGCCCCGCCCCTTCTTAATAGGTGCCTTTCCCTTGGAATCGGCGTGCTTTAAGTATATATATATTTTTTTTTTCGTCTCGTTATATATATATACACATTTTCTGTGTTACTGTGCTTCACTCCTTGGGGACGTTTCAAAACTGATAAGTGTGTATTTGTGCTTCTGCGCGTCTGCTTGCCTATATTATTATTATTACTTTGCTGCTGATACATACACTTTTTTTAAGTTATTTGAAAGAGTGCAGGGAAACGGAAAAAAAAAAGTAGCAGGTGCCTGTCAGCTTCTCATATTCGTTGTGGTGCTAGAGTAATACGGAATAAAGGTCTCCTCCACACCTTTCGTAGCAATAGTAATTCCCACGGTACGTGTTACCTGTGGAGTGCTGTGTGTGTGTGTGCATGTGAGTGTGTGAAGGTTTCCAATTAATCATCCACGTGATACTTTTTTTTCTCTGTTTTTTTGTTGGTACTCCAGGTAGCGACAAGAGGAGTGGGAATACTCTTTATTTACTTTTGTTGTCACGGTACCTTCTTTTCCCCCTTCACCTCGATCGTAGTCGAAAGAAATCAAGAGCATTCATTAGACGGGGCCGCGAAACGAAATCAACTTGAGCACATAGCACGATAAGCGACAGAACTAAAACCTTAAAAAAAGAAATAGTTTAAAATAACTTCTCCGTGCTATCTGGTATTACGTGCCTTTGTTCCATCAGGCGTACTCCGGCTCTGTAGCGCAAAGAAAGAGGTGGAAGAAATTCAATTACCATATTTTCCTAAGATTGTTATTTATAAAAAGGTACTTTCTTGAGTGTGAGTGTGCTGCTTATCACAAAAGCCTCTCTAGCCCGTGAATACTGTTGTTTGTGCTCTCCGGTCCCCCACCCACGTTCTTTATATAGATATATTTTTTAGCTTCTACTTTTTTATTGTTGTTAGCTTGTTTCTTGTTGTTGTTTTTTCATATTATTTTACTAGTTTCGTATCCTGGACTGCTTTACCACTCCTAATTTCTTCTAATATTGCTTCCACAGCTATTACTTCTTCCCTCGTTAGTACATTTTTTTTTCGAAGATCGCTGTGCCTGATTTTCCCCACCTGTCACTTTTGTTGTTTTTACTACTATTATTCATCGAGCAAGGCTCGGTGACAACCCCCCCCCCCTTCCCCTTCCACCTCAGCAAGGACCCTTTTTCAGTGTATCTCATCACTGTTACTCTTCGTTCAGTAGAGTGATTCTGTGATCTCTTGCTCTTCTTGTAGCCGTGGTTACGCCCTACCTCGTAGGACCTGAGGTTCTGTGTGCACGTGAGCGTGTTTGTGTCTTTGAGTGACTCTGTTTAACGATCAGCTGAGGTTGGAGAAGAGTTGACTGGCAACATATTTTTCTTTTGCCATTACGTCTTTATCGTAAGCAGTATTCCATCGATAGTATTATTATTATTTATTTTGTAACTTCCAAATCGCTGATAAGCTGTGGCTCACACACACACACTGTAAGCAGTGTTTTTCTCCGAGAGTCAAAAAAAAACTGTGCCATCGCCCCCCCCCCCTCCTCCCCATTGGCTGTGAAGACGGAGGAGGATATCAGTCAATAAGACGTTACCTAGCGGAGGGAACAATGCATAGGAGTCGCAGTTATGAGGTCCACAATAGGGAAGTGACGGGCCATGCTCAGCGGTCAATCTGTCACACACAATGTCATGTCACCGCAGTGTCTGAGCCAAGCAGTGGCAGCCGGCCATGTGCCTCCCAGTGGTATAGCGCGTCCCCAATCCAATCGCAGTCGGCGTCGTCGTCGCCACGGGAGTCGTCATCGACGCTCCCCCCGCCATCTGCTTCATCCACCACCACACCGCCGTCTGCCGAGTCCTGCCCACCACTCGCCAGACACTTTGTATGCATGCCCGATGAAGTCGTGCTGCGCCTGCGCTCCGCGACGACGCAGGGCTTCGGTGGCGGTGGCCAAGCCAACCGTGCGGGAAACCAAAGTGGTCGCAGCACCTCACCCACCATGTCTTCGTCACCCCAGCCCACCTCAGACACGCTGAGGCAACAGAATGGGCGTAACAGCGATTCCAGCGTGGCCTCCTTCTACACAGTCTTGGAGGATGACGACCTCAGCATCAATGTGGGTGGTAACAGCGACGTGGAGGTGGCTACTCCAGACGGAGTACGCGATGGCAAGTCTGTCCTTTTTACTGTTCCCAGCACTTCTGAGATGACAAGCTCGTCTGCACCGAAAGGGCTCAGCAGTCGGGGGGCTCCACACTTTGTAAAAGCACCTGCCCCCAAAAGCGGTCTACAGCGAAAATCGACATCCCTCTTCGCCACCCTACGCGGGCATTTTTCCAGATCCTCACGCACAGATGCGGATGCTGTGGGACCGAAGCCCCCGAATCCACAAACTCAAAGGCGATCCTGGGTATTTACTAAAGGTGAAGGGGCTTCGCAAATGACGCTGGGAAACAGTAGCACGAGCACCAGCTGGAGCGAAGAAGGTAACACAGAGCTGGACACTGAAGAGGCGTCCACGCCACCGTGCTCCTCCATGAAGGAGGCCAGCGGCGCCAGTGTGGCTGCGGTGGCGGCACCTCGGGATGACCTGAAGGTCTCCGCTACCGGTGCCGGCGTGAGTCAGCCAGCGAGTAGTGCAGCGTGCAGTAACAGCAGAGCTGGCCGTGCCACCAGCGACTCAGCCGCGGTGTCCCAGACGGACTCCCCTCCTGCTGAGTGCGGCGGTGAACAATGTATGCGGGATGATGGGCTGCTGCATGCCGGTGGCTTTGTGGCCCCACTCACGGGCTTGAACTGCACATGCAACCCAGATGATGTCAGTGACGATGACCACGATGGGGATAACGTGCCAGGGACTGCCAATGGGGGAAAGGACGGAAAGAAGAGGAAAGTGTGGCTGCTGGATGACGGTGACGCGAACGCGGCAAGCTTTGTAATGCGCACTCACCCAGAGGTTCTCCGTCGCATACCGCGCTCGAAGGTTCCACGGCTGCCCGGTTGTTCGATGCGTGATTGGGCAATGCTAGAGTCCAACCGCAGGCAGAAGAAGGGACTGAGTTGTTGTGGTGAGAAACAGCTCCGAAGAATTACGGCACAGGAGGTGGCGCAGCATAACACGGCTGATGACCTGTGGATGGTCATTCGTGGACTTGTGTACGACTGCACGCACTTCCAGCGCTTTCATCCCGGAGGTGAGAGGCTACTGCAGGAGTGTGCTGGTCGGGACGCGACCGCCATATACGATGCTTTCCACCCGTGGATCGCCTGTGAAAGCATGCTGGAATCGTACGTGGTTGGGGCCATTGCGGAAGAGTGAAGGGGATTCTGTGCGAGTACGGATGTACGAGTGTGCATTTGATTACTGGTCAAAGCTCACTTTTTTTTAGAGAGAGAAAGTGTGATGCATGTGTGCGGTCGCTACAGTCAGCAGTCATTGTCGCATTAGCTCCCGAGTACGCTAGTCGTGTCACAGAGTAATTCTACATATTATGTATATTCTATATTTTCCTGCTTGATATTGCTGCTGCCTTTGAAAGAGAGTAGCCCAGCAGTGACGGTTTGAGGCAACCTCGCGAAATGGGTGGGGCTGTGGAAAGTGGGAGGACAAATGAACAAATATATTTATATACAAACAGCTCTGCACAAGTGCATGTACGTACGCCTAATTGGCGGTTGCCAGCCAGTTTTCACCAAGCGTAGGGAAAAAGAAAACATGAAGTCACACGTGTAGAATAGTTAGCTCAAAGTGAAGAGAAAAAACAATGAAGAAAGAGATATTAGAGATGAAGAAAGGAGGTCTTCGTCGTCATGTTTTTGTTGTTGTTTATTATAACCATATTGAGTTTTGCGTAGTCTCTGTAATACCAAAATTCGCATTAATAGCAGTGCCACGCGCATGATGGTGGAACGTAGATGGAACTACGAGGCAGAATGTACTGTGTGTGAGCGAACAGTTGTTGCTTGTGTTCATGGCGGCAAGCTACTGCTGTTATTGGCACTTGTTCTCCTCCCCTTTCTCCACTTATTTGATGAAAAGTAAGTGGAAGAGCGCCTCCGCACTAAAGTTGTAGGGACCGAAAAAGAGGGAGGACACGTGAGTGGGGTGTGGCAGCTCCAAAATCTCAATTATAAAGATGGATCTATGAAGTTTCTTGTTGGGCATAAAGGATCACAGAGAATAGGGAAGAGAGTGTCAGCAGCAGACATCGCAACTATTCCCTTTCCCACTGACAGTGAACACTAATAGCCACAACATTATTGTCACCCCCTCCCCCTCCATGCCTCATCCACACACCTCTGTTTTCCCTCTTCTTCCTCCAAGTGAGTTATAATTCTGACTTTTGATTGCGTATTCCTTCTCTATCTAGAGCTCCTCGGTTGATTTTTTGATTTCCATCTGTTTCAATAATGCGACGTGGTTTATCGACCAGCAAAACGCCATATGTGTACATTATTTTCTCGTGTAAGGTACACTTGTTTTATTATGTTTGATTTGTTTTCCTCCTACTTTCGCAGAATACTCCATATTACCCATAATGCCACCTCCTATATGTAACTTCTGCTTTCCTTTCCTACGTCAAGAAAAGAGAAGAGAGGAAAAGAAGAACGTTTCCAAGCAGCCTCGCTACGGTTAGCGGGGAAAACGCTACCTCCGCAGTCTGCGGGTACGTTAACTC